>JAJOOF010012973.1:0-17627 GCA_029582545.1 Solanum lignicaule | reverse complement strand
GTGCAATTCGCTGTTCTGCCTCCAATTTATTCCATATGCATAAATATTAATATTATATTACAATCCTTCCATTAAGCTGTCTGCTTGATTTTCTTCTTCAACCTTCAATCTTTAATTCGTTTTAGCTCCAAACATCTCCAATTTTCCATCAATTTAATCCTACAAATAAAATACACAATTTAGCACAATCCATAAAATTTATGCTCATAAAGGACAAATATAAATAATAAATGTGAGGAAATAATGATTAAAAATATGTATTTTTAGCCTCACATCAACATCTCTTCCATCGCCTTTTCGCCTTGGTATTCAGCATCTTCAAGGTCTGTAACTTTAGGAGCTTTATCTTAGCTTCGTGGAACTACTCGGCGATGCGCCGACTGCTCATTTTTGTCGCCGACTTGGTTTCTTCCTGCCATTTTGCATGTTAGTATCCTTGCTTTGTTCCTCAATCTATATTCCTGAAAATCAAGGTTTTAACATCAGTTTATTGGCACAAAATCAAGCATTTGAGGACACTAAATCTATATAAACAAAGACCTAAATGAGTCCAAATCTCGAACTCATAAACACCTCCAACTTAAACTTTTGTTTGTCCTCAAGTAAAATTCAAATTCAGCAGTTCAATAAATATGTCTCCAACAATGCTAAGACTCAAGATGAATTCACACAACAATACTCAACTTACTCATGCAATGATCAATTGTGCACTCAAAGATTCAAATTGTGACTCACCATTATCAAAGATGCTCAAGTTCACAACAAAGATGATTCCATATTCACACACAATTTCTTAACAATTAATAGTTCTGAAATCACATACGACTCTCACACTCACAAAGATGAACACATGCATGACTTCACCCATAGGTTTGCCCTTATTTTCCAATCAACATTCGTTTAGCTCATTCAATATCAAAAAGGTCTTTTCAAGGCTTGTAACGGGGCTGAGTGAAAATGTATGGTCATTTAGGCTCAATGGCTGCTACCCTCATAAAATGTGGTCTAAACATCACTTTCTTCATTTTCTTCAACATTTTGATCATGTTCATAACTCACCCCATTATTCACTTTCACATGGACTTCTGGATACCCCATTTCTTTTTGCAATTTTCATCACTTATTTCACAACTTTTTCATTCCTTTTTTTTTATTTTCTTCTCTCTTTTTTTTTTATATGGAGGGGTTCCATCTCTTTCAAAACCATTACTCAAAGGGGGGAATTTTTTTTTTACACTTCTTGATTTACCTTCCCTTTTCACCACACCCCCAACTTAGGCTTTGGCCTAAGTTGGCTATTCAAAGAAACCACACTTCATGAGAGTTATGGGCTAATGGATAAAGAGGGGTCACAATTGTTCAAGTTTCTTCCAAGAAAAGGATAAGGCTCAAAGGGGGTTCAAACAAGGTTCATACATCTCACAAGGTTGGCCACAAAAGAGGTATATTGTCAAATTGTTTCACTCTTTTAAATTTGTTACCTAAGATCATTTCAAGAGCTTGCATCACTTAGTCAACCGGACCAACGGGGTAAATTCTAGGTGTCATCACACACAATATTCAAGGTAAGCTCATCACACAACGCATTAGCACCAATATCAAATGAGACACATTCGAGCTAGTGTGCAATGTTCATCACAAGAGACTTCATTCGATAACCGGCTAGTCACAACGAGATGCAAAAAGTTCACACATTGTCTATGCAAGTTCATTTGGCCCCATCGTAGCCGCGCATTCATTTTGTTCACTTAAGAGCATTATTCAAGTCATCGATATTGATCATAACCGATTCAAAATTTTTCATAAGAACAACAACAATCATACAAAAAAGAGGTGGCACAAAATTTTTTTTTTTTAAAAATGGGTCAAAACCATTTCCATTCAAAACAAGGAGCCACAAGCTCAAATATCTACAAGATATGATCAAAACACCATTAAAACACAAAACCCAAAACCCAATATATACAAACAAAATGTAATCACAAGAGGTAGGTATGGAATTACCTCATCCCACCCACAAAAGAAAAGCAGTTGTCCTCAAATGCAACTAAAAACAAAGAAATCATAAAAACAATAGAGAGGGAGGTAAAAAATGATCATGTCTACACAGTCGCTCCGTCTGTCAGGGCATCAATGCCCGGGGTAACACTCTGATCTTGGGCATCAGTGCCCGGGGTAACAGCAACACTGGATCCACTAGGGCCTGCTGTGGAAGTATCTGTCAGCGACGTCTGAATGAATGATTGCACTATCGTCTCCTCTAAATCAGGCAGGTCCTCATAGATGGTCGCCTTCTAAGCATCAAGCAACTCCTCATCCATCTCCTCCTTTGAATCAGCAGCAATCACACCATCCATAGGCTCATCTCCGGTGGTACCCGGAGGCATATCAAAATTGGTGGAACACCCGGGGCCTCAACTAACTCAAACAGTGAAGTGAAGTCTGTGGACTTCAGATAGTCCACATCCTTCCTCAAATCAGAAACCTTGGCTTTCAAAGCCATAACCTCGGAAGTAACCCCCTGTCCTCTCTCACAAGTCTCTACTCTCACCGTGAAAGCATCAATCGATGTCCGGAGGGGTGCCAAAGTAGCTAAAATAGCCCGCTCAATTATCCAGGGGACCTCGGCCTCTAGACGGGAGCCCGCACATTGGCAGAATGGGCTAGGTGCCCAATCATGAGGAGCATGGCCTGAGTGATCCTAGTAGGCTGGGAAGCAGCAAAAGAACCTGGGGCCTGGGAATGAGTGATAGCAGGTGTACCTGAAGGCCCGGAGGTTGGAGTAGGCAAAAATGCCTCTACAGGTGTGGACTCAACATCAACCTCCGGGGATGCATCCACCGGAGATGCTTTCCTCCTATCCGCCTCATCCCGTGTGTACACGGCCTCTATGCGCTGGATATCTGTGGAGGATGTGGGTGTGACCGCTCAAATTACACCTCCCTAAAGAAGCATAAGCGATCGTTATCAAGTAAAGAACTCAACTTGTAGGTTGGGGTCGATCCCACGAGGAAAATGGTTTAGACTTTACTTTAAACAACAATTATATTCGTTTAGTCAAATTACTTCCAGAAACAAGTAATTAAAGGGGGGGATTTGTGAAATAAATTGTAAGAATTCAGTAAGTAATCAGTAAACAAGAGTCAATTTTAGTTGTTATCAAGATGAGAGAATTAACTAGGGTATACGTGTTCCCCACAAGCTCATAACGCAGTAATCCTAGTAATACCAATCATTTCCTAATGTACTACATGCAAAGTGATAAGCTAGGTATCTCTAAATTCTTGGTTCGGTATCTAGAGAATTTCACCCTGCACCTTGATCCGGCTACGTGTGTATAATTTACTAACCCTTACCTTTACCTCATATTAGACATCACATCGATGTTTGGCTTAGTAATTACTTCGCACCAATCGACACTAGACTATTAGATAGTATCACATTAAATCTATGTTGATAATTCTTTTCTTGTTGATTACCTCCTTGGTCCGGCAAGTAGCAACAAGACGAGTTCTAACGTTGCACACCGTTAAAAAGACTTTTAAACGAAAGAATTATCAATGCAGGCAAAACACTATTCAAGAATTGTTTATTAACTATTCATACTTTGTTAATCGCTCATGGTTTCCACAACCCTAGTTATAGAGTTTAGTTACCCATAATAACAAGAATACGATTCATAGTTTTAGAAGAAGAAATCATGAACTTACGTAAGAAGAATAATGAACCCAGAAATTCAACTTGTATTGCAACACAAAAATCTTCAAAACAAATTAGGAAATTAAGAATTTCTAAAGTTGCAAGTTATTCTCCCAACTCAAGAACTAGAATAAAAGTAATAAACTCTAACCTAAATAAGAAGAAGAAAAGAACCCTAAAAAATATCTCGTATGAATTCCTCTTAAAATAATTATTTCTATGGACTATTTATAGAAAACCCTAAATAAAATAATTGAGTCCAAATTAAGTTGGGAATCCAAAACAATTGGATTCCTTTTTTTTCTCCGCCGCACGAGCTGTCTGTGTGAAAGTTGAAACCGCCTCAAATTACCGATTCTGCCCCGCCATGCATCAATTGGCCAGTGCCTTTATAAATTGCCACGTGGCAGCTTATTTTTTCAACTTAAATTCTTTTGCAATTCGCAATTTGCAGCAATATGCACCTTATATATAAATTATAATATTTATTCAGTTTAATCCATTAAGTTGTTTGCTTGATTTCTTTCAACCTTCCATTTTTAATTTGTTTTAGCTCCAAACTTCTTCTTTTCCACCAATTTAATCCTACAAATAAAATATATTATTTAGCACAATTCATAAAATTTATGCTCAAAAAGGACAAATATAAATAATAAATGTAAGAAAAATAATGATTAAAACTATGTATTTTGGCCTCACATCAACACTCCATACTTAAACTTTTGTTCGTTCTCGAGCAAACATTAAAGCTCATCAAAATAAGAATGTCATCACGTTGGTTAATATAAACAATTAGGCCATATACCAATTTCAAAACATCAAGTAGACTTCTTAATCATTATGCAAGACATCCAAATAAACAACAAATTTTTAACCTCCTAACCTCAAGGCAAGACTTTGAACTCATCAAATTTAAGCATCCTCACCTACTCTCATCAAAGAAAACTAATAAAATCACCTATCTATCATGAAACAAGTGTCCTCACAAAAAGAAATATTTCAAACACTAAATTCAAAAGATTGAACATAAATTAAGGACTTCATATCAAGAACAACTCTCACACTCACAAATAAAATTCACATGAATGCTCAAAGAACCATAGGCTTGCCCATTATGTACATCTCCACTAATTAAACATGTTTGAATAGAATCAAATAGGACTTTAACGGGTTGTAATGTAGGCTAGGAGACGGGTAGGAAAACTATATAATAGTGACTTACACTTCCTTAAGCACTTTGCACTTTAAGACTTTATCACCCATTATTTTCTTCTCTTTATTTTCAGCCCTCTCTTCAACAATTAGTTCACAAGTAATTCATCATCTCAAGAATGCTTCAATTTTTTATTTTTTTTATTTTTTAGTTTTCCTTCATAATAGCCACCCTCAACTTACGTATTTTACATGCGTTAAGGTGCACGATGTCCTTGGAAGGACCAGGTCCATCATCACGGTAACTTTTTTTTTAATGTCACATTTTTATATTTTTTTTACATTATTTCAAAGAGGGCTTTTAAGCACTTTGTAGCTATCATTAATTACCTTTTAACTCAACCATCCATTTTTCTCAGAATTGATAATTAGAATAAGTATATGTTATAACGCTCAAGGAAGCAAGGTGCAAAAACTAGAGATTCTACAAAATAGTCAAGGGCAAATTATGGCTACCAACAAAAGGTTACAGGCTCAAAATGGCGAACTAGTGATAAAATAAGTATATTCATTTAGTCAAATTACACCTCCCTAAAGAAGTATAAGCGATCGTTTTCAAGTAAAGAACCCAACTTGTAGGTTAGGGTCGATCCCACGAGGGAAATGGTTTAGACTTCACTTTAACCAACAAGTATATTCATTTAGTCAAATTACTTCCAGAAACAAGTAATTAAAGGGAGGGGGGGGGGGATTTGTGAAATAAATTTTAAAAATTTAGTAAGTAATCAGTAAACAAGAGACAATTTTGGTTTTTATCAAGATAAGAGAATTAACTAGGGTATACGTGTTCCTCACAAGCTCATAACGCTATAATCCTAGTAATAGCAATCCTTTCCTAGTGTATCACATGCAAAGTGATAAGCTAGGTATCTCTAAATCCTTGGTCCGGCATCTAAAGAATTTTATCCTGCACCTTGGTCCGGCTACGTGTGTATAATTTACTAACCCTTACCTTTACCTCATATTAGACATCACATCGATGTTTCACTTAGTTATTACTTCGCATCAATCGACACTAGACTATTAGATAGTATCACACTAAATCTATGTTGATAATTCTTCTCTTGTTGATTATCTCCTTGGTCTGGCTAGTAGCAACAAGGCGAGTTCTAACGTTGCACACCGTTAAAAAGACTTTTAAACGAAAGAATTATCAATGCAGGCAAAACACTATTCAAGAATTGCTTATTTACTATTCATACTTTGTTAATTGCTCATGGTTCCCACAACCCTAGTTGTGGAGTTTAGTTACATATAATAGCAAGAACGCGATTCATAGTTTTAAAAGAAGAAATCATGAACTTACGTAAGAAGAATAATGAACCCAAAAATTCAACTTGAATTGCAACACAAAAATCTTCAGAACGAACTTAGGAAATTAAGAATTTCTAAAGTTGCAAGTTATTCTCCCAAGTCAAGAACTAGAATAAAAGTAATAAAATCTAACTTAAATAAGAAGAAGAAAAGAACCCTAAAAAATAACTCGTATGAATTCCTCTTAAAATAATTATTTCTATGGACTATTTATAAAAAACCCTAAGTAAAATAACTGAGTCCAAATTAAGTTAGGAATCCAAAACCAAAAGGAATTGGATTCATTTTTTTCCCGCTAAAACCGCATCAAATTATCGATTCTGCCTCGCCATGCATCAATTGGCCAGTGCCTTTAGAAATTGCCACGTGGCAGCTTATTCCTTCAACTTAAATTCTTTTGCAATTCGCAATTTGCAGCAATATGGACCTTATATATAAATATAATATTTTATTCACTTTAATTCATTAAGCTGCCTGCTTGATTTCCTTCTTCAAACTTCCATTTTTAATTTGTTTTAGCTCCAAACTTCTTCATTTTTTCACCAATTTAATTCTACAAATAAAATATATTATTTAGCACAATTCATAAAATTTATGCTCAAAAAGGACAAATATAAATAATAAATGTAAGAAAAATAATGATTAAAACTATGTATTTTGGCCTCACATCAACACTCCATACTTAAACTTTTGTTCGTTCTCGAGCAAACATTAAAGCTCATCAAAATAAGAATGTCATCACGTTGGTTAATATAAACAATTAGGCCATATACCAATTTCAAAACATCAAGTAGACTTCTTAATCATTATGCAAGACATCCAAATAAACAACAAATTTTTAACCTCCTAACCTCAAGGCAAGACTTTGAACTCATCAAATTTAAGCTTCCTCACCTACTCTCATCAAAGAAAACTAATAAAATCACCTATCTATCATGAAACAAGTGTCCTCACAAAAAGAAATATTTCAAACACTAAATTCAAAAGATTGAACATAAATTAAGGACTTCATATCAAGAACAACTCTCACACTCACAAATAAAATTCACATGCATGCACAAAGAACCATAGACTTGCCCATTATGTACATCTCCACTAATTAAGCATGTTTGAATAGAATCAAATAGGACTTTAACGGGTTGTAATGTAGGCTAGGGGACGGGTAGGAAAACTATATAATAATGACTTACACTTCCTTAAGCACTTTGCACTTTAAGACTTTAACACCCATTATTTTCTTCTCTTTATTTTCAGCAACAATTAGTTCACAAGTAATTCTCATCATCTCAAGAATGCTTCAATTTTTATTTATTTTTGTTTTTAAGTTTTCCTTCATAATAGCCACCCTCAAAGTACGTATTTTACATGCGTTAAGGTGCACAATGTCCTTGGAAGGACCAGGGCCATCATCAAGGTAACTTTTTTTTATTTTTCATGTCACATTTTTTTTTCCACATTCTTTCAAATAGGGCTTTTAAGCACTTTGTAGCTATCATTAATTACCTTTTAACTCAACCATCCATTTTTCTCAGAATTGATAATTAGAATAAGTCTATGATATAATGCTCAAGGAAGCAATGTGCAAAACTAGAGATTCAACAAAATAGTCAAGGGCAAAATATGGCTACCAACAAAAGGCTACAGGCTCAAAAGGGAGAACTAGTGATAAAATATCTAAAAAGGCTAAAATTTACTAGACAAATCAAAGAAAGCCTATTATCATCTCCTAAACAAAGCATCACTTTTTATTTCGCTTCAATAACAAGCAAGGCAAGTTCTAGACTAAGATGCAAAACATGGAATAAACAAATTCTCACCACACATGGCACAAGTATCAATCAAGATGGATCAATTCCACTTCTAAGAGAGACAAGATCATAACAAACTACAAAATAAAATAAGTTATAAACAAAGTCACAATCATGAGCTTAGATGTCAAAGAGTCGGCAATTTTATTTTTTTTAATCAAGCATTCACAAGAAAGTACTACTCAAAAATTAGGCCTAAATAGCAAGTATCACACCACTCAAAAGGGTCTTTTCTTCTCTCAAAAAATTATTAAAACAAATCGTATTCCTAAAAAATTTAAAAAGACACTCGGTTCAAAGGGACTATCCTTAGAAAAAGAACTGAAAACAAAAGCCAAGGAACCTATTCTAAAAAAAAGAAAAGACTCAATAAAACAATAAAAACTAGAAATTCATTCCTTCACCCCACATTTAAAAATATGTTATGTCCCCAAAGCATCAAATAAAATTTAAAACAAGGGTTAGGAAAAACTCCCTGAGGGATTATGGCTTCACTAGTAGCATGTTACTTTATTTTCATCAAGGGTCGATCGCACTTCGCACTTAAGCTCAAACATGCTCCTTTGTTTCAATTTTTTTTTTGGGTACTCACACTTGTCCTAATCTGCAAAAACAAGATTAAAAAAAGTGACACTAATAAAATAAGAAGTTACACTACTAATTGGGTTGCCTCCCAATAAGCGCTTAATTTAACGTCACAGCACGACCCAGACACCTTAGTTACTCAAATTCCATCTCCTTGATTAGCCATTTTCCTCAAAGTTTTTCTCAATTCAGGATCGTATGGGGTCAAAAATTCACATAGACTATGTATACTTGCCATACACTAGAGTTGAAACATGCATGAACCAAAACTAGAAACAAAAACGTAAAATCGGGAAATACTTGACTAAAGTTCAATAATGCAATTAAACTTAATCTAAAAGCCTTATTCCCCGACAAGTAATTAAAGGGGGGGGGGATTTGTGAAGCAAATTGTAAGAATTTAGTAAGTAATCAGTAAACAGAGTCAATTTTGGTTGTTATCAAGATGAGAGAATTAACTAGGGTATACGTGTTCCCCACAAGCTCATAATGCAGTAATCCTAGTAATAACAATCCTTTCCTAGTGTACTAGATGCAAAGTGATAAGCTAGGTATCTCTAAATCCTTGGTCCAACATCTAGAAAATTTTACCCCGCACCTTGGTCCGGCTACGTGTGTATAATTTACTAACCTTTACCTTTACCTCATATTAGACATCACATCGATGTTTCACTTAGTTATTACTTCGCATCAATCGACACTAGACTATTAGATAGTATCACACTAAATCTATGTTGATAATTCTATTCTTATTGATTACCTCCTCGGTCCGGCAAGTAGCACCAAGGCGAGTTCTAACATTACGCACCGTTAAAAAGACTTTTAAACGAAAGAATTATCAATTCATGCAAAACACTATTCAAGAATTGCTTATTTACTATTCATACTTTGTTAATTGCTCATGGTTCCCACAACCCTAGTTGTGGAGTTTAGTAACCCATAATAGAAAGAACACGATTCATAGTTTTAGAAGAAGAAATCATGAACTTACGTAAGAAGAATAATGAACCCAGAAATTCAACTTGTATTGCAACACAAAAATCTTCAAAATAAATTAGGAAATTAAGAATTTCTAAAGTTGCAAGTTATTCTCCCAACTCAAGAACTAGAATAAAAGTAATAAAATCTAACCTAAATAAGAAGAAGAAAAGAACCCTAAAATATATCTCCTTTAATTTCCTCTTAAAATAATTATTTCTATGGACTATTTATAAAAAACCCTAAATAAAATAATTGAGTCCAAATTAAGTTATGGATCCAAAACAATTGGATTCCTTTTTTTTTCCGCCACGCGAGTTGTCTGTGTGAAAGTTGAAACCGCCTCAAATTATCGATTCTGCCCCGCCATGCATCAATTGGCCAGTGCCTTCAGAAATTGCCACGTGGCAACTTATCTTTTCAACTTAAATTCTTTTGCAATTCGCAATTTGCAGCAATATCCACCTTATATATAAATTATAATATATACTCACTTTAATCCATTAAGTTGTCTGCTTGATTTTCTTCTTCAACCTTCCATTTTTAATTTGTTTTAGCTCCAAACTTCTTCATTTTTTCACCAATTTAATTCCACAAATAAAATATATTATTTAGCACAATCCATTAAAATTATGCTCAAAAAGGACAAATATAAATAATAAATGTGAGGCAAATAATGATTAAAAATATGTATTTTGGCCTCACATCAGTGACCTCAATATCCCTTTTCTTGTCATGAGGAACTCCAGCCCACCGATATAGCTCTGTAATTAGCACTGGGAAAGGAAGGGATGTCTGGCGCTGTTTGGCCCGCATGGCCATCTCCTGCTCTATGATTAGCCCCAAGTCTGTGCTCTTCCGGGCTATGATTGATCTGAGATAAGCTGCCTTTGGGTGGCGAAGGATGGACTCATTCTGTGAGGGCATAATGGAGTTGCTTATGAACCCAAACCAATACCGAGCTATTATATTCAAGTCCTTCTTCTCAATAGGAACTTTGGCCTCGATCCACATCGGGGAGGTATCAGCGATAAAGGGAGCTAGCTATTCCTTTAGGTCATCCAAAGGTGTTACAGTGGTGACCAAGCTCGGGTAGTCAAAACTTGACCCTCTATCAAATACAACATTGATATAATCGTTTATGCATCTCACTGCCTTCCCCTGGACCATGACAGACTCTATCGGTATGAAGGCAATGGCCTTCTTTTTTTCCTTTGGTACCAGGTCACTGTACGATGTGTAAAATTACCAGACCCATGTAGGAATATAGAGGTCACGGGGCCTGGTAAATTTCTCAAACCTGTGGAACCGGAGAGTGTCCCACACATTGGGTACATGTCCACTACACCATCCGTGGAAAATCTCTTCTCTTCCAGAATGGTCCTCAGTCCCTCGGCTTTTAGCTTGTTGACTAACCGGGGAGGAGGACCCTGAACTGGTGGTGTTGGAACCACCGTCTGTGCTGGAGCTGGCACTATATCAGCAACAGAATGGGTAAACTCCGGGATCCTAGACGGATCTTGACGAACTCTGTCACGAATCTCAGCTCCTCGGGTCTAATCCTCAGTCTCAAAGAATGAGCCCTGAGAATTAACAGAATCTCCATCACTACTGGAGTTGTGCTTTGGTCTCTCAGCCACGAGCACTTTGCCCTTACCCTTGCCTCCCTTCGAAGGTGCTTTCTTGCCATGTTTAGAAAAAGCACCTGCTCCCTCATTGATCACAATGCCCCGTGCTCGTTTGCGGAGCGGCATTCCACTTTCATCTAGTTGGTCCTAGCCATATCTGCAAAACACATCAAAAAGAGGGAGAAAATAAATACCCAAAAAAAATTGCAAAATTCCTATTGTAGAAAGACTCGTCGAACCAGTCGCCGAATCACTTAAGCGAGCCAGATCGGGCTAGCCTAAAGAACTGGGCTTGAAAATTCTCAGAAAAATTGAAGGTCGGCGATGGTCAGGGACCTTCGGCGAATCGCCGACACCACTCGGTGAGCTCAGACTAGCCCACCGAATTTTACAGTGTGTTTTAGGGGTTAGGGGCATAAAAAGAGCGATCAAGGGACTCGGCAAGCTCAGTCTTCCCACAGAAAGTTACAGACTCTAACTAAGACAAATCATGAAATTAAGGGCGATCAAGGGGGACGTTGACGAACCACCGAATTTTTCGGCGAGCTCGACTCAGCTCGCCAAACTGCCAATGTGCCAAATTTCAACTCCAACTTCCAAAATCAAACCCGCAGCCCCCGAACACAAAATCAAATAGAAACACTATTTAATTCACATAAGACCCACTAGAACCATGCCTCCAGGGTACTCAGACTTCCCCCGATTTGGCCAAAATTGGCCATTTGAAGACTTTTGCCCTTAAGAATGGCGTCAAACGCTCCATCATTGGGGAAAGTACGTCATTTAGCACAATTTGGGGTTACTTAGACTTCACCCAACCAGACCCAACACAAAATAACCGCAATCCAACAATTTACGACCAAGTTTAACACACAAAACTCGGGAAATCATTATTTTAAATAATTAGGCAACCTTTTGAAACTAAAACAGGTAAACCAACACATCAAATACAGTTCCAATATAGGCCCATCACGCAACAACACAATTTTACCAAATGCATTCGAATTCAACCACTAATCAAGAGTTAGGGGTTCGGAAAACCAAACTTTAAGCCAAATGAAGATTTAGAAATACTAGGCGGCAATGTAATACAAATCCGAGCACGATATCAAGAATAAAAAGCAATAAAAATGGGAAAATATTGAAAATATAGAGTGCGGGTGAGAGTGTATGAGGTTAAAAATGAGGAAATATGAAATATTTTGAAAATTTGAACCGTTTGGCTTTTTAAAACCTTTCAGTTCGCGGCCCTTTCAGTGGTTTAAGTCTACCATGCCAAACCACTCAGCGATGCGCCGAGTGGTAACTTACCTCGCCAACTTTTATAGGACCTCTAGTTAATTTAGAGGTCCAAACAACATACAAAATTGGGCTCGCCGACCTGTTTGGTGAGTCGCCGATTTAGCAATTGGCCCGCCAAGTTTTACAAATTCTTACCTAATGTTTTTATTATTCCTACGGCGGTCCAAGTCGGGCTCGCCGACCTCTTCGACAAGTCACCGACTGGACCCTTGGCTCGCCGGCCTTCACATTCTCAAACACACTCTAATTTTCTACCTGCACAATCAACACCCGTTATTCACAATCAAACACAAAGCATTGAAAACTTGGGTTGTCTCCCAAGAAGAACCTTAGTTAACGTCGTGGCAGGATGCAAGTACCCATTGAAGCTTCATTTTTGGGTTTTTCCATAGTATCACTAGGAAACCCCCTTGTTGTCTTGGGTTAAGATACGAAGAAATTTGACCCATTTGGGTTCCAGTTGCTTGATAGAGACAAAATGAAAAGTCACCGTTTGGTTGAGAGTCTTTACATCCTCCTTCATTTCCTTCAAAACTTTATCGGACCCTTCAACCTTGTTGAGAATGCATGAGAGCATATCTTCAGTGCGGCCACCCTCAGAATCCTTGGGCTTTTGATGCTCATGGGGAGGAACATACCTATCCTTCTCCCCCTCTCTTTCTTTCCAACTGGCATTACGATCACTCCAATCTCTATCATGGTCTCTCCAGCTTTTATCTCTATTCCAACCTTGGTTTCCACCCGGCCTTGGGTTGTTAGCATGATAACCTCCTCCTTGGTTGGCTAGGAAGTTCACCTCCTCATTGTACAACACTTTAAATTTGGCTTCATCAGGGTTTACACCACCAACACCCACAGCGTTAACACTTATTGTACCAGCACCCATGACATTTTTTGCTAAGATGTCAAGCTGGGTCATCATATTTGCCATGTTTTGGTCTCTTTGTTGATCTTTTTTTATCTGCTCTTTTGTCATTTTAAAAGTAAGAGGAGAGACTTGGTCCTCACGAGTGTACCATGCCCGATTAATCTTGGTCATGCAATCAAAGAGTTAGGATGCTACTGCTATTGCATTAAACCACCCGGAGAAAGCTGATCAGCCACTCCCTTGTTCTCTGAATCGAGGCTTCTATAAAAATATTGCAGTAGTACATTGTCGGGCAATCCATGAGTTGGGCATTGCAGCACCATCTTTTTAAACCTCATCCAAGTCTTATGGATTGGCTCACCCTCCAAGTGTTTGAGGCTTTGGATACTATCCCTGAGTGTCATCATCTTCAAAGGAGGGAAAAATCGCACTTGGAATGCAGTAATAAGCTTGTCCCACGAAATGATAGAATCCCTTGGCAACTCAGCGAACCACTTGCATGCCTCTCCCATTAGAGAAAATGGGAACAACCTCAATCAGAACAATTCTTGAGATATGTTCTTAAATGAGAACGGTCCACAAACATCAATAAAATTTTTGATATGCTCATGGGGATCCTCATGAGCTAGCCCTCCAAATAAACCCTTCAATTGAAGGAGCTGAAGCATGGTGCTTGTAATGTGAAACACAACATTCCCTTCAGCTGGAGGCAAACGATTGGCCCCAACACTACCCATTTGGGCTGGATCATTGATGTTTGGGTCATTAACATCGTTGAGGTTTCCAACATCATCTTGGTGGCCCATTTGGCTACCATTACTTCTGTTAACGCTCATTTCTTTTTTTTTTAACAAGAAACACAAAACCAAAACTAAAAGTAAGCAGATTCAACTATAACTAAAAATAACATAATTCAACTTCACCGAAAGAGTTTTAAACAACACCACTCCCCGGTAGCGGTGCCATTTTGATTTTTAACATTTTAAGCACACCTCATTCAATTCTAGGTGTCAACAATCATAAATTAGTATAAAACCCAACTAAATGAGTTGGGGTCGAATCCCACAGGGAGCGGTACGTGTTTGGAATTCAAGTAAGATGTATGCATATGGTCTAATCAGCCATAGGAATAAACATTATCGAAAAATGATATATCAAATCAAAGGGGTAACACGAATGTCAAATGGGGGTTTTGATTTGAAATTATCACTACACAATAGTCACAAACAAGTCTAAATAACAATAAGGAGATAGAATCTCAGGGTGTGATCGATTATAGGCAAATATCGGCATATGGGTAATTGCAACCTCTAGTAAATAGCTAGATATCAGTGATTAGGCTGGACTATAAGGGATATAGTTTTCTCTTGAAAAACTACCCCGAATCAAGTGATTTCTTTCAAACATCAACAAGCATGACGATGAAGAACAGCCCACACCTTAATCCATTCACTCTCTCGAGCTAAATGTGTGGGATTGGGTTTAGGATTCACTCTCTCGAGCTAAACCCAGGTCAACCCAATACCCACAAACCATCAATCAATAATCTTAGTTCTAAAACCTCTCGCTTGAGCAAGCCAAGAACACAAATATAGAACTGCATTTGCCACTACAATTCTTAAATTAAACCACAATTAATGACTAAACTCACTTTTAAATAGCATTTAAACTAGTAATTAGCAATACCCATAAACTAATTCAGCCCATAATCAGATGATCACACCCCAAGCATAGGGGTTTTAGCCTAACTTCATAAAAAGGTAAAAACCATTACCAAATAGATTATCCATCAACAAGGTAAGAGTGATTTAGTCTTTACAATTCTTCAATTTGTCAAATCTTCGAAACCTACCTCCAAATTCTCCAAATTGAACTTCTCAAATTCTTCAAAGCTATCAAAAACTCTAGAGAGAAAAGTTCTAAGTGTTCTAAAATAAAAATAGATGCTCAAAACTGTAAAACAATGTCAAAAGATACTAAACTAAATGTTCAAAATCTAATTTATAGTCGCCAAAAATAAGCTGTGAATTGCCGTTTGGTGAAGTAAGTCAGGCTCATCGAACCACTCAGCGCCCTTTGATCTCTTCCATCGCCTTTTTGCCTTGGTATTCAGCATCCTCAAGGTCTGCAACTTTAGGCGCTCTATCTTTGCTTCGCGGAACTACTCGATGATGCGTCGACTGCTCTTTTTGTCACCGACTTAGTCTCTTCCCTCAGGGATGGCACACTGGAACTTTAGGCGGTGGAAATATCCCTTCGGCGATTCGCCAAATGCTCTTGGCGATCACCAGGCTTTCCTTTCTTCAATTCTTCAGTTTGTTTTGTTCCTTTTTGCATGTTAGTATCATTGCTTTGTTCCTCAATTCATATACCTAAAAATCAAGGTTTTAACATCAGTTTATTGGCACAAATCAAGAATTTGAGGACACTAAATCTATATAAACAAATCCCTAAATGAGTCCAAAACTCGGACTCATCAGTAAGTGTTTACAATGAAAGTTTTATGAATCGTGATTTGAAAAGAGCCACTCTAATATGAACTTATGACTGCATTTGTAGTCTTTATTTGTGCCTTTCCAAGTATTTTGATATGAATGTGATTATGTATTTTCTATCTGGATTTACTTAGTACCGAGAGGACTTTGGAAAGGAAGTCCTACTGCTAGTACAAGTTTGGTCTTTAGTAGCAATTCCCTTGTCCAAAAATGTGTGCCCCGTATGATTATCTTAAATAACTAACCTAGTGGATCCATTTTAGTTAAGAATTAATGTGACGGAGTTCTACCTTGGCAAGTAGATTCCTTTTTACGGTGTGAGAGTCATACCAAATTCCATGTTATAGCTCACATGGTCTTACTATCGATTAACAGTAAATATCCCATAAATGAATTATGTTTTCTTCATTTTCTTATGAAAGCTTCTCAAATAGTTTGAAGTATGCATTGACCTCTTATATAATCTATGATTTCTCTTTAAAGGCTCTTACTATGTTTTACTTGGTCTTACATTTCATGTTATCATGCTTTTCATTCTTATGCATTTTCCCGTACTTAGTACATTCGCTATACTAATACATATTTGTGCCTATATTATCTTATAATATAGGGTCCGACATTTCTCCTCCCGCTCGTGGCTAGATTAGATTGTTCTACTAGTACATTTGATTGGTAAGTCCTCATGATCTGAGGACAAGACCATTGATGCTTTAGTTTTTCTATTGTATTTTCATTTTAGACTTGTATATGGTGTATCGGTTACTTCCCAACCACTCTTATGATGTTAGAAAGGCTTTGTCAGACATAGTTTAGTATTCCACATTTATGTTCAGATTTTCTATATGATATGAAATCTATGTTGCCTATTCTCTCTCTTATTGTATTTGTTTTACGTCATTCTTTTATCGAGTGACTTGTTTAAGGCCTCTCGGGGTGCTATTCATCTTGTCACACCTAGGGGGTAGTTTAAGTCGTGACAATAGGCTGAGATGGCACAACTTTTAGCTCACTAGCTGCTGCACATGAACTAGTCATCCCACTCCCCATCACTATGTCTGAGGCTCCCTAGATCGTAGTTGATTAATTTTCTTATGAGGAGCCCATGAAAGATCGGAGAAATGGCTGAAATAAGGAGAGAGTGGAGTCTAAGGAGAAATTAGCAACAATCTAAAAGAGAGAGCGGTGAGAGGGTTAAATGGCCAGACAGAGGTCCATAGTCGACAAACGATTGAGGGAAGATAGGGCTCGTTAGCATGCTGATGGTGCTTTTAGTTTTGCATCTACTACTGATGGTACCACCTCGATAGTATTTGAAACACTAGGTGATACTACACATACATATATCATCATTTAAGCAACACATGTATGTCTTCACCTCTAGGTTTAATTTACTTTTAGTGCATTAAGGACAATGCACATCTAATTTTTATGGGGTCAGGGTAGTCCACATGCCTTGACAGGTATTGTGGTGAAGTTTGAGTAACCAGAGTACTTGTCCAGGGTTTTGTTAAGTATCTTGGTGAAGTCTGAGTAACAAGAGAACTTCTCCATGGTTTTGTTATGTATCTCGGTGAAGTTTGGGTAGCCCAGTGTCACGACCCGAGAGTACCCCCTAGTCGTAACATGGCGTATTCGACCCCGAAGGGGTCTTATACGAGCCACATAGTCATTCATTGCATTCAATAATGAAAATAGTGCGGAATAAAAAAAAACTTATTTACATCCACACATTTAAACT
>JAJOOF010012972.1:0-11662 GCA_029582545.1 Solanum lignicaule | reverse complement strand
ATATATATATATATTAAAGAATAAACCGTCTTAATTATCTAATATTCTAAACTAAAAATAATATCTTATTCATTTAAATATATATTTATATTCAAACACATTTTAATCTAACAACATAAGTAATAAGGTTAAGCCTTTCGATAGTCTCAATGCCCCTAACTTATCTCATTTGATGGGATAGATACATGCATTGTCACATGAATTTAGATTTTTGGTCATATTGAATTTGTTAAAAATAAAATATATTTTATTAACTTTTAAATTTGTTAACTTGGATTTTTCTACAGGCTAAATTGTTAAAAAAAACACTTTGTTGAAACTATATTACTGGCAAGTTCCTAACTTTGATAGTGACCTGATTTTCGTGATACATGTACTATATGCACATTGATTTGTGTAAAAAAATAAGTGATGTTATTTAAATTAACTAATTTTTTTTAAAAAAAAAACTCAACACACTTTCGCCGATTATTTTTTTACATAATAATGTACAGAAACTCTAATTAATTTTTTTTTTTTTATAAAAAAATGATGTTCATCCATTATATTTTAACACAATAATGGTATGTGAAGTACACACATCCCCACTTTGTTGATTCTAGTGCCAAAATGAAACATAAAAATTGGAGTTGAAGGGTTAAAATGGAACAAGGTTGAGTTGGAGTGCCAAAATGAAATTTAGGGACAAGTTTAAGGGTCTGCATATGTGTTTGGCCTATTTTTAAAGTAGATTTCTATTTTTAATTGTCATTTTTGACATAACAAAAAAAAGACAATTATTTTTTCCATGTTTTAGCCTTAACATTAAATACTAATTCTCCAAATTATTTTTCAAGACCTAATACTAAACATAGAGATAATTTGGTAAACTATAATTGTTTTCTTAATGGTGTTTGTGTTTTTTGAAAACAACTAGTTTGAAATAGTTGTTTTTAAAGAAATTAATATATAATTAACTATTCACTCTATTTTAAAATTATTAAGTGTATTATTGAGCTTTTTTTCATATATAGTTTAAAATAAGTGTATTGTTCAAGGTCAAAGAGAGTTGTTGGATTTTTAAAAAAAAATTGCCCCTCATTTATATTTTCTAGGTGACAATTTCAAGAGAGTTAATTGTTCATATTTATGATTTTACTTTGAATTATTTGTATTTTCAAGAATAATTTGAGAATAACTAAAAAGCAAAAGTGAAAAGTGAGATGTGCAATAATATTTGTCCACTTTATGAAATTAATGAATAATTTTACACTTAATTCATAATTTACCTTTATCATTAATTATAGTCATTTCCCTATTATATTTTCAAGACATTGTATTTATTATATTCAATAATTTAACATTATAACAAGCCTTCCCAACATGAGCCTTCCCAATAATTTAACGTTTATAACAAGCCAAAAATATGCCACCCCTCTAATAATATATATATAATTTCACTAGTTATCTCTTCCACGTGAAGAACGCTAGGATTAACTAATCAAATGATTATTTTAGCTAAGGCTCTAGCAATATCTAATATTTTTTCCTATATATAGACACATCCTACAAACATAAAATTACACATCAAAAAAACAAATCCAAATATCATAAGAAAAATATTAGTAATGGCTAATACCAAAGACTCATACCACATAATTACAATGGATACCAAAGAATCTTCAATTCCAAATCTTCCTATGAAAGAAATTCCTGGTGATTATGGTATCCCATTTTTTGGGGCAATAAAAGATCGTTACGATTTTCATTACAATCAAGGTGCTGATGAATTTTTCAGGTCTCGTATGAAAAAATATGATTCCACTATCTTTAGAACTAATGTCCCTCCTGGTCCTTTCAATGCTCGTAACTCTAAAGTTGTTGTCCTTGTGGATGCAGTTAGTTATCCCATTCTTTTTGATAACTCACAAGTTGATAAGGAAAATTACTTTGAAGGTACTTTTATGTCCTCTCCATCTTTCAATGGTGGTTATAAAGTTTGTGGTTTTCTTGGTACAACTGATCCTAAACACACTACACTAAAAGGTCTTTTCTTGTCTACACTTACTAGATTGCATGACAAGTTCATTCCTATCTTTACTACCTCAATCACTCAGATGTTTACAAGTCTTGAAAAAGAATTGTCTGAGAAAGGAACGTCTTACTTCAATCCCATCAGTGATAACTTGTCGTTTGAATTCCTATTTCGATTGTTTTGTGAGGGGAAAAATCCAGTTGATACAAGTGTTGGTACTAATGGACCAAAAATTGTTGATAAATGGGTTTTTCTTCAACTAGCTCCATTGATTTCACTAGGCCTTAAATATGTACCAAATTTTCTTGAAGATTTGGTGTTGCATACTTTCCCTCTACCTTACTTCCTTGTAAAAGGAGATCATCAGAAACTATACAACGCGTTCTATAACTCCATGAAGGATATTTTAGATGAAGCAGAGAAACTTGGAGTTAAAAGAGAAGAAGCTTGTCATAACTTTATTTTCCTTGCAGGATTCAATTCATATGGTGGTATGAAAGTGTTCTTTCCATCTTTGATAAAGTGGATTGGAACATCAGGACCTAGTTTACATACTAGGCTTGTTAAAGAAATCAGGACAGCGGTTAAAGAAGCAGGAGGGGTAACTCTCTCAGCTATCGATAAAATGCCTCTTGTTAAGTCTGTGGTTTATGAGACCTTAAGAATGGACCCTCCAGTTCCGTTCCAAACTGTTAAGGCTAGGAAAAACATAATTGTTTCTAATCACGAAGCATCGTTCTTGATCAAGAAAGATGAATTGATATTTGGATATCAACCATTGGCTACAAAGGACTCAAAAGTTTTTAAGAACGGGGAGGAGTTTAATCCAGATAGATTTGTGGGATATGGAGAGAAGTTGCTTAAGTATGTGTATTGGTCAAATGGTAAGGAGATTGATAATCCAACTGTGAACGATAAACAATGTCCTGGTAAAGATTTGATAGTGTTATTGGGAAGGTTATTGGTGGTGGAGTTTTTCATGCGTTATGACACTTTTGAAATTGAATTTGGAAAACTCTTGCTTGGTTCAAAGGTGACTTTTAAGTCATTAACCAAAGCAACATCATGAAGTGAAACGAATATAAGGGTTTGAGTGGTTTGTTTTTATAATAAGGAAGAACTATCTCATAAGATTATAACAATAATCTAGCTAGGGGTAGTTCAAAAAATCCAACTTTTCATCTTGAAAGAGTGTAATTTTCTATATTTTAAGTTTGTATTAAAATCTACGCGATGCGTGGATGATAAAGCAAGTTAATTATGATAAAATATTACTATCTTATAATATTTGTTTGATCATATTGAATGGTTATTGTTAATTAGTACAAACTTTATTTGATATAATGAGGTTGGTATTTCATCAATGACTAAACTAATAAGTCATTCTCGAGTGTTCTTGTTATTCATGTTAAATTTATATTATTATTTTTTCCGTTTCAATTTATGTGAAGATATTTGACTATGATGCATACATTGAGAGGGTTTTTTGGAGCTGAAATCATCTCATAAAAGGTAAAATGAAAAGTTTAAAATTAAGTTATTACTAACTATTCAAAAAGTCAGATCTCCTTTGATATGTTTTTTCACTTCTTGATGAATAATTAATGCTTAAATAGAAATCACAATTGACAAAATAGTCATTTAAATACTATTCCCTCTGTCCCTAATTACTTGTTCACTTTTAAATTGGCACACCTATTAAGAAAATAATTAATGACATAGTGAGTTTACCATTTTATCCCTATTAATTATGAAGTGGATGAAAAGTTTTACATTTTTGAAAATAATTAGTCATTTAATTGAGGGTATTACAGGTAAAATGATTTTGTCCTTTCTTGATTTGTCAAAATGGATAAGTAATTAGGGACAACTATAAAAAGAAAAGTGGACAAGTAATTAGGGACATAGGGAGTATTAATGTTAATATTAAAAATCATTTTTATTTATTAATATAAAGGATATGCGCAATGCAAGACACACCTACTCTAAAGTCTAAACTAATCATATGAACACTATATCTAAACATAATAAAATTATCTTACGAAGCTAAAAAAAAAATGTAACTAAATACTTATTGTCCTATGTACGTAAATATATATTTCTTTCATTATAAGTTAGTAAAACAATCATAAGTACTACTAACTTATAATTTATTTGATATATTAAATTCTAATAGTTAATTAACTTAAACGAATAGTTTAAAATTCTCAAAAATGACCTACCGAATTATTAGAGGCAAGAAAATTTCCACCACCAATAGCCTTCCCAATAACACTATATATGAAATCTTTATCAGGACATTGTTTATTGTTCATAGTTGGATTATCGATCTCTTTACCATTTGACCAGTAAGGTAGAGGGAAAGTGTGCAAGACCAAATCTTCAAGAAAGTTTGGTACAAATTTAATCAATGGAGCTAGTTGAAGGAAAACCCATTTATCTACAATTTTTGGTTCATTAGTGCCAACACTTATATCAATTGGATTTTTCCCCTCACAAAACAAGCGTATCATTGAGGGGATTGAAGTAAGCCGTTCCTTTTTCAAGACTTGTAAACATTTGAGTGATTGAGCTAGTAATTAAAGATGGGAATGATTTTGTCGTGCAACCTAGCTAGCTAGTCATCATGTGGACAAGATAAGTCCTTTCAATACGGAGTGTTTGGAATTAATAGTGTCAAGAAAAGCGCAAACCTTATAACCACCGTTGAAAGATGGGGACTTCAAAGTACATTACAAGAAAACTATGAATTACATAGGTATTTTTTTGCGGATCATACCCTTGGTGTGTCCCGTTTCCTTACATATACTACACTTCCTTACATATACTACACGGGACACACCAAGGCTCATTGTCCTCGTAGAAATCCTTTGTAATATAAGTATTTAACTTTTAATATTCATGTTTATGAGTAACAAAATTAAGTTCCATTTATTTTAAGCATATAGTTAAATTTTTAATATTATAAAAACAATTTATCAATATCGAAATAGTAATAAAGACATAATTGAGTTCCATTTATTTTAAACATACATGTTAAATTTAAAATTTATCGTCTTATAATTTATAATTTACCGTCTTATAACTTTTTAAATTTACCGTCTTATAATTTTATAAATAAAGTAATATCATAAGACTTTACATGTTAAATTTAAAATTTAGAAACAATAATTATTTTTCAAAGATATGACCAAAAAGTGATTGGTGGGAATAACGCTATTTCTAAGAAATTCTTTTATCCCCATGAAATTCTATTGCTACCCTTTTGATTTTATAATTAATTGAGTTACCCTTTTAGTTTTGGACTCCATACATTCATCCAATCGGTAGCTGTTCCAACTTAAAGTTCTGTTCTTCCAATTTTCTTACCTATACTACTATAAATATTAAATTGTTGATGTAATTGTTCGATGTGGTACAAATCAAAACTTCTCGGTAATAAATTAAAGAATGCTAATATTTATATCTCTCTAAAAATATTTAGATTAATAAAAATAAAAACTATACTTTATGTATTTTATCCACGATTTTAATCAATAATAGATTATGTTTTTTCAATATGTATCTTGTAATAAGAACAATAACATACCTAGTAAAGTTTCATTAAGCGGGGTTTGAGGAGGGTGGAGTGTACACAGACCTTACCACTATCTCGTGGATGTGAAGGATTGTTTCCGAAAAACCTTCAACTCAAGTGAATCAAATCCAAATAAAAGATGAAGAAAGTATAGTCATTAATAAGAAAAGTAGTGTAATAAAGGCTATAAGTAAACAACTCTTAAATAAGAAATTGACACAAATTACTTAATAAGATGAATATAATTTAGGTATTTGAAAAAGTAATTATTTTCAAAACTCTAAATAACATGATGTTATTCCTATTTTCTATAAATATTTTGACCAAATAAAACTTTGTCTAATTATTAAGTAAAATAAAAGATAACTTTGAAGTGAATAAAATACAAACACACCAAAATAAAAATAAGAAAATTTTTATACAATAAAATGATAATTTAAATAACTTATAAGTTTAAAGTGAAAGAAAGTTATCACCACTAATTGATAGATTTTATTAATTATTTGTGATATTTATAATTTTAATTTATCTTTTAATAATTATATCTTAACATACTTAGTTAAAAATACTATTTACAGATAAATGTCATTTAATAACTTACTATAAAGAAATTATCATTTTTAATACTTATAAAAAAGATTTATAAGTTGGATATACAAGTAAAAATAATAGTTATTTCCTTCATTTAATACAATTTTGTCATTGAATGAGATAATTAAACTTCGTATTAATAAGGTTTATAATCAAATTTTTCTCCACTTAAAAAATGTCTTGACCTATTCAACACTACACAATTTAATATTTTTTAATAATATTATATCAACATTAATAATATTTTATGACAATTATTTTTTTATTGGATAATTAACTAGACATATAATTTTTATAATTCATATATTCAAATCCAAAAATAATAATAAGAATTCGCATCATTGATTTTTACATAGGATTAAAATTCTTACATGTAAATTAAAAAGAGCTGAAAAATGTTCATGGCATTTATAAAAAAAAAGAAAACTAAATATGATAATTTCAATTATTTCTTTTAGACCTTTTCTTTCCAACACTTTTTTTCCCTTTAATGTTCCAACACCTTGTTAGCGTGAGATTATTGTATAATAATTTGTTTTTTACTTGAAAATAAAAAGTAAATATTTAGTAATCAAATTCTATTTTTTCATTATTATTTTTTGCATTATTATAATTTTAATTTTCTTAAATGTATTTTTAAGAAAAAATTACTAATTGGTGAATCTCCAAATAAAAGGAGCAGTTAGATAACTTTACAAGAAAAAAGTTCCAGTGGAAAATGCAACGATAAAATTTTCAAATATACATATTCCCAAATAAATCCCCAAAAAAAATCTCCAACGAATTTGTAACATAAAACTCTCAAGTAAATCTCTAGGTAAGAAAATTATCAAGTAAATGCTCAATAAATAAATTCCCAATAAAATTCGTAGGACTTGGATCCCCAAATAAATCTCCATGTATGTATCCCTAGCTAAGGGTGCAAGTAACTTTATCTAGGGATTTTGCTTGCAAACTAACATGGAAATTAGTTTTTATTCATTACTTGCGGATTTACCTATGAAAACGATACCTGCAGATTAGTTGCCCCAAATAATTCTCCAGGTAATAATTTTGTGCAAATGGTGCCAAATTTACCCACCAATTTTTCTGGGGAAATATTTTTCGCAGGTAAAAAGTTCTAGAATCTAGGAATTTTATATTTCCGCAAGAAAATTCATAGAAAATTTATGCGAAAAAAATCCCCAAATAAAATCTCTAGGTAATTTACAATTTTCTAGTGGTAGTTTTCCTTATCGACTTGGGAGTTATCAAAAAGGATGGGATAACTAACCGCGTCCACAAGGACAACAACTTTAGAGTTACGAGCATTGAAAGGACCAGGAGGGACATTGGCTCTAAAGACTGTGGATTCATATTTTTTCATACGAGACCTGAAAAAGTCATCAGTACGCTTGATTGTAATGGAAGTCGTAGCGATCGTTTATTTCCCCAAAGAATAGGATGTAAGAATGATTTCTTACTTATGGCCCAAGTTTGCTTGTCACCCAAGTAATACCATAAATAATATTTAATGATCAATAATAAATTTCGTCTATACACATATTCTCTACATTAATTCCATCGCTGACGGTTGTGGTAACGTAAAGCTAGGGTAAGTAGATAGAAATCAATTTATGACTAACGTTTTTGCTTCTCTCTGTAATGATGTCTTCCGCATCAGGTATGTACTCCTAACGATCTCTATGTAAGATTATCGTGTTCAAGATCCTGATGTGTATTAAAGTATTTAATTTTACATGAGACACCCTAATCACCTGGGATTTCTTTCATAGGAAGCTTTGAAATTGAAGAGTCATTGGTAGCCATTATGAATCTTTTTATTTTATTTTATGTAATGTTTGGCTTTTAATGTGTGATCTTATGTTTGTAGGATGTGTATATATAGTGGGAAAGTAATTATTCAAATTAGTGAAATTGTGTTATTAGGGTCTGCATGTACATGTTTTACACGTTAAAGTATCTTAATTATGAACTATGTTAATGGGACCCTTAATATATTAATTAGTATATATAGTACAATGATTACTACAGTTACAATGTAAGGCAAATAATTAATTTATATAGAAGGAGAGGATCACGAAAATCAGGTCATTATCATAGTTATGATAGACACATTTTGGTGTTGCTCAATTTTGGAATTTGCTAGACTTGAATATATCATAGAAGCGACATAGTCAGAATTTTTATTCAAAAGTAATTATATGAAAAATAAATAAAATTTCACATTTACTATATATACCTTATTTATTGAAAGGGGGTTTATTTATGCATATATATTTAAATATGCATCCATACAATATGGTTGGATTTATTTATTTAGATCAAATCTCAGTTGACATGCATGGCTACGTGGAATATTAATTACTATATGGTTGTGGAGTCCTGTCATTAGGTAATTTACAAAATTATAATAATTTACTCATAAGACGACAATATTATTAGGACATGTTAGGTAGCCAATAATATTTCAAATTTCAATGATCATCTTTAAAAAATTATACACATGTTTTTCATCTTGCAAAATGAAAATAAAAATAAAAGGATAATTAGAGAAAAATCAAACCAAGATTCATATATCCAAATCGTGTATAGGATTATAAAATCAACAATACACTATTTACTTCAAGATAAATTTTAAGTGACATTTTTCTTAATCAATATTATAGTATAATCAGACAACACTATAAAATTATCATTAAAGTCACCACCAATCAATCACCTCTTTCCTCTCAGCACCAATCGCCACTATACAATTACCATTACCAATAGTTAACAATGCATTATATATCACCCACAACCAATCATCACTAGCCATGTGTATCACCATCAATATTAAATTCAAAATTTTAACATCATTTAAATAAAATTTTCTAACTTATTTAATGGATAATATTTAATAAAGTAATAATTTTGATTACTTTAAATTTATACTTTATGAACTTTAATTAAGTAAATATAATTTATAAATATTAGGATATCGAGAAAACAAAATTAATATTCTTAATTATCCAGTTTTAAGCGGAGTCTATATATTAATTATTTATTATTCTCTTTACCTATTTATAAACTATTACTTTCTTTGTATTAAAATACATTTCAATGCTACATTGACCTAATTTTCGTTCTCAATTGATAACAGTCGCATGTAATAAGACAACTAAACATCGAAGCGTGTTTTAACCCAAAGAAACATAAATATAACAATAAATAAATATAAAACTCAAAAAATAAATGAATTTTAGGTATATTTTTAAAAAATCTTAATTCATAAATAAATAAATAAATGAAACCACACTATATCTAATAGTACGGCTTTAATATTATTTTTATGATTTTATCCTTAGGAAACATCAGAATTTCATGAGTAGGTGAAATAGTTACCTTATTATATGATATTATTTTCTCAATTTTAATCATGTATAAATAATATAATTTTTCGTCGATAAATTTTCTTGGCTAGCTCTATCTAGCTCCACCTGGCAATTACTATAGTCAGTTGGCATCACTGCTGGTGATCCATTAACAGCCATCACCACTGCCATAACAATCATCAACCATTACTACATATACTTGGTTAACCACCTTCATCATCGTTCATTTTCACCATTAGCTATATCAATATTATCCACCACAATTATTAATAGCGACTATCATTTATCACTACTCCATCACTATAGTATAAACTCAGGGGCGGACATATGTGGGTGTCAGGGGTTCACCCGAACTCCCTTGATAAAAAAAAAATATTGTTTATATAAGGTAGATTTTTAATATTTTTTATATATATACCAACTTTGAACCACCTTAATCAAAGAAGAGAGATAGCCTAGTAGACCTGACCTGTGCCATTTGGGTCGCGAATGTTATTCCTAGTTTGCATGTTCAATTCTTATTAAATGCGTAAGCTGCCTAATTTTTTTACATTTAATTCTGTGAGGCTTACACTTTAAGCGGTCGACTGTATGTGTTTAACACGTCTAATGCCCAAGGGTTAGCTCTTCTAACATATCTTATATAATAGTTTTTTCATCTATAGAAATAAGAAGATTGAAAGTAATTCAACAAGTCATTAATAGTTTTTCATGTTTTTGTTGAATATCTCAAAATTATTATATTTATTTGTAATATCTTGCAATTTGAAATAACTAGGAAGAAGCTAAGAAGTTGAAATAGTAATTTTTGGAAAGAATGAAAATCTGGAAATTTTGTCAAGTTAGAAAAAAGTGAGTTTTTGGTCAACTTCAAACGGAAATAACTCCTAGCTCAGAAGAATTTATGTGTACTTCCAGATATGGTTGGAAAGCTCTTGGAATGATCTTTCCAACGCCGCTGAGTTTGTGCGATTCCGAGTTTGTATGAGTAAGTTAAGCCCTTTGGAAGTTGGGCTATTGGATTTAGGAAAGTCTAATCCGGATTTTTGAAGGGCGATTTAGTCTTTTCCTTACCTAATTATTCTAATTCGTTTTTTGGAGATTTATTGGGGTAAAACCAGTTTTTGGTCAGTTTAGAAAAATTAGAATTTTACGCTAGGGCTTGGAGAAAAGAGAAAAGAGGAGAAAGGAAAAGAGAAATCAAGAACCGCCAAGATCGTCGAAGTTTAACTTGTGGAATTCGTCGGGGGTGGTCCCTACAAGGTATGTGAGATCACATAGCGTTGGGTTACTTCGCCCACGCGCCAATCATGATTCAATTCAGCGAAATATGTTTGATTTGAAAGTAAATTCCTTGAGTTCTTGATGATATTCGTTTGAATTCTTGTGGGTTGAGTTGTTGGAGTTTTCTTGAGATTGATTCATGTTTTAGTTGAGTTTTTCGAGTAGAATCTGATGTATAATGGAGGTATAAGTGATTCTAAGTGTTTGGGGAAAGAATCATTGAGGTTTAGAGTTGAAAAACGGAGAAGAAAAATCGTCAAAAACCTGGGAAAGGGGGTGGGGCGTCGCGCCAGCCAGCGCCCCCCAAAAGGGGATCTGAAGTTCACCCCTTGGGGCGACGCGCCAGCCAGTGCGCCCCATCTGGTCCTCTGAAGTTTGAGGGTTGGCGCCCTACGCCTCTCAGAGCGCCAGGGACGCCAGTTCTCCCTATTCTTCCCCCACCTTTTCGTACTAGTTCCTAAGTGATGTACCTATGTTTCCTAGTTGATTCTAACACTTTAAGGTACATCTAAACATCATGAAATCATCCATAAACATGAGATCATGAGCCTTGAATCCATAATCCAATTCGAGTAAAGTTAAGATCAAAGTCATAGAAGCTTAGAGTCAAAGTCTAGAAGTTGAGAAGCAAGTCAAAGCAAAGTTTCTTAAAGTTTTCAAGAGTCTTTAACAAATGTTTTACCTTCGTTTTAAGGCTCAAGTTTTAAGTTAAGCAAAGAGTAAACTTGAAGTTCATTTCTTCAAAAGTATATGGGGACTAAGTATTCCCAAAGAGATTTAAAATGTTTTCACATTTAAATAAGAACGGAAACTGAGATTTCC
>JAJOOF010012971.1:0-14299 GCA_029582545.1 Solanum lignicaule | reverse complement strand
ATGTTTTCTTGGTAAAGAAAGTTTTAAATTCATTATGTTTTTAGTGTCTATGCGATGAATGAATGCTAAGAGGCTTGTATTAGACCTCTTCGAGGTCGAGTACGCCGGTTACGACTAGGGGGTGCTCCCGGGTCGTGACAATAAAGTTAGTAAAAAATCTTCATATTGATCAAACCTCAACAAAATTTGTCTTGGATCAAGTAAGCCAATTAAACAATTGCCCTGGTACCAAGATGTTTCAACAAAATCAACCGTAATACCTTCAAATTTGGCGCACAATGGGATAATCTAAACACCACTGCTTGATGCAATCCCTCTTCGATCGTAAAGTCTTTCCTTTCCTCCATTGAAAATGTGATAGTAGGTTCTCCATGAACAATCTCGACTAATTTCACTATTGATTTTTAGTTAACTAGGACAGATCATTTGGGGTTTAGATTGTTGGAATCGACAGGGGTAGCGTATGCGGTGGTTTTGGTGGTGGGGCGGGCAGGACAACCAGAGGAGGCCGTCCAGTGGCCATAGCAGCCATGGGAGGGCTGCGCAGCTGCTGCCTAGGAAACACTAGAGCCACCTGAGTGAGGAAGCTCTAGGGTTTGATTTTCCCCTACTTCCTAGTAATTGTTTGTGGGAATGAGCGCCTAATGTAGGTGCCTCTTGTCAAAAGTCAGATTTACATTGAAGAATCATGAACTAAATAAACCACCGACAAGAACAAGTTATTATATATAAGATAAGAAACATAAAATAGAAAAGTAGCAGATGCCTATTACTTGAAATAAGAAAATCCCGTTGAAGTGTATGATTGTAATTAAAGACATAATTTTGCAATTTAGCAAATCAGAGGTATTCTAAAACAGTATGCAATAAATTTTATGTTCTGCACTAAAACTTTTTTCTCAAATTCACCAGATATTTTATAACAAAAAGTGCATCAATAAATGCAGTAGATACGAGCTACATAAAAAGTTTTAGCTGCACGTTTACAAACATAAATCCTATATTTTGTTGTAATAACCATGTCTAAATGAATCATGATATATTATGTCTATGCAAAGTTGTCTCATGTTACTCGTGAGCACAATTATTTTTTCATATGAATTATTCAGATCCTACACTGTAACTGCTCAGATTCACTTTGATACATGATTCCTACTCGTAGCATTCAAATATGTACACTAAGCTATTTACAAGAAGGCCACAAACTACCTTTATTAAACCATCAAATGACTAACTTTATATGTACCTACCTACTCTCAAAATCAATAAAAAAAATTATTCACACTTGGTGTTTACACATTGTCTCCTTGTTTTTATCAACAACCATGGTAAACTAATATTGTTTGGTATAAACACCATGTGTGAGTAATTATTTTTTCGTCTACAATCTCCAAAACGGTCTGATGCACTGCAACTTATCGAACTATGTGTCAAACAATTTCCCATTCTCTGCTTGATGAATCGTCCTACAGTTCTTCGTACGAGAATTAACTGAGTTGTTGCTTCTACAATTTTTGAACAAGTAAAGAGAAGTGAAAATTCTTAGTAGGCAGATACCACAACACTAACCAGCTTCCACCAAATACTGCATAAAATTGAACTGACAAGAAGGAAGCTATACAATATTGTGAAATAAATGGCAGTAACATTAGCTGAACAAAATGCAACTTAAGATTCCAACAGAACTTGTCTTTTCCAGTTTCTCCTTGTTTTCCTAATTTTCCGGTATTGACAAATTAGGCTAAATCAATTGTTTGTCAAGCTAGGAAAAAAACTGACACATAAACATCTAATACTTACTTAGACATGGCTACTGGTTATGTGGTGGCTTTTGAACTTCTGCTTCTATTTCTTTTACATTGTTAACAACTTGAATTTTCTTCGACAAAAGCTCCATCTGCTGCTCAACATTTTCCAAAAAAGTAATTAGCTGCTCTATGTAAAGGTCACATAATTTATCCTGACTCTCCAACTCCATAGACAGTTCTTGGATTCTCCTGTCCTTTTTATCCTACAAGAGAAAATTAAAAGGCACTCATTTCAGAGATCATTAGGAATTGCAGGTCCAGTTTTGTCCACATGAAGACATACACACATTTTCAAATATCATTAATTAACAAAGCTTGAGATCCTTAGAGGGGCACATGCTTCACCCTAGCCACCTGTTTCCTATGGGAATATGGAGTGGTGTGATAGAGAAATGTGAAAAGAAGCTGAAAAATTGGAAGATGGAATATTTATCTTTTTTTTTACAGTGATGAAAAGAAGTTTCATTTAGTTAAATGGGATATCATGATAAAAAGCAAGACAGAGAAAAGGAATGGGTATAGGGAATTTAAAGGCTCAGAACCAGAGTTTGATGCTGAAATGGCTTTGAAGATATGCTTCATAAGAAGAAAATTTGTGGAAGAAAGTTATTTGGAAGAAATATGGGGAAGAGGGTAGTTAGACCACTGTTACAAAATGTACATAGTCATATCTACTCATAATATTCATAACATAATCATAGGTAAAGATCTTTAGAGATCTTAGAGATATTAAGGGATATTTTCTGATTTTATTTCCTTAGATAGATTTACTTGTACACCTATAAATAGCTCTTATTCTTGGAATAATAGAACAATGAAATTGATTCATTGGCTATGTACTTTACATGGTATCAGAGCGGGTTATCCTACTTTGTCTGAGTTAGATCAGAACTCCTCCGATATATAAAACACCAGAATCCAGTGGTCAGAGGAGAAGAGCGTGAGATTCACGTGCCAGGAAAGCTACTGGAGACATTGCAGATCTTGAAGCACGTGAAGGTGCGTACGTGGATCTATCTTGGTCTGGTTTTCTGTTACGATTTCAGCTTGACATTTCTGGACAATTTGTGGTGGTCCTCTAATCATCGGACCATATGTTGGAGAAGAGAATCCTTGAAATAGAATTTGTGCACTCTCATTGGTCAGGTTTGACACTTATCTGTTTATTGGTATTTAGTCTTTCATTCTGATCTATGATTGGAGGCTGTCTGCAAAGTGCAACAATGAGTTGAATAATTGCTCCACAATTTGTGAACTTGATATTATTTTGGAGGCTATCTGCTGCTCATTTGGAAAATTGTTTTGAAGTGCAATTTCAAGTTTGGTTGTCAACCTTAATATTTTGTCTGCCCGTTAGCTACTGTTTGTCTTTCCTTTTGGGTATCGTGTGACTTTCAGATATAGCCTACTTGGAATGTTCTATTGGTTTCAACATCAATTTGATCTGATACAGTGATCATTTTAGTTGGAAAAAAAATGACTGATTAAGGTGAGGTTGTTGCTGCTTCTAGTCCATTTTCTGACAAAATGGTTTTGATTTCAATTGAGGAGTTTGCTAAATTCTCTCGATATAAGAAATTATTGAAGGAATCCACTTCAGTTAATGCTTTTCCCAAGTCAGATAAAGCATGTCTTATCACCTCTTCAAATAAATGGGTGATTGATTCAGGTGCCACCAATCATATGATAGGTAATCCAAATATTTTTTCTAGTTTTCAGCCACACAAAGTACCCTCTCCAGTTACAGTAGCTGATGGATCAACCTGTAACATTATTGGATCTGGAACTGTTAAACCTACCTCCTCCATTACCTTGTCATATGTATTAAGTCTACCAATATTAGCCTTAAATTTGATTTCTGTTAGTAAAGTTACTAGAGACCTTCATTGTTATATCACTTTCTTTCCTGATCATTGTTTGTTTTGTGATCTTACTACAAATAAGGTTATTGGTAAAGGACATGTATCTGATGATCTATATATGCTTGATGAATGTGAATCTCGATTTGTTGCTTGTTCAAGTGTTGTATCTCCATTTGAAGCACATTGTCGATTAGGACATCTTCTCTACCTCTATTGAAAAAGCTTTGTCCTCAGTTTCAGCATCTTTCCTCATTGGAATGTGAGTCATGTAGATTTGCAAAACACCATCGCATCTCACTAGGTCCAAGGGTTAATAAGCAAGTTGAGTCTGCTTTTGAGTTAGTACATTCAAATGTTTGGGGACCATTTCCTGTTGTTTCTAAAACTGGACATAAATATTTTGTTACTTTTGTGGATGATTTTCTCGAATTACTTGGATTTACTTTATGAAGAGTCGATCCGAAGTGTTTACTCACTTTACTGCCTTCTGTGCTGAAGTCAAAACTCAATTTAGTGCATCAACTAGGATCCTAAGGAGTGATAATGCTAAAGAATATATGTCAAAATTATTTCGGTCTTACATGAGAAAGCACGGTATTCTTCATCAGTCTTCATGTGTTGATACACCTTCTCAAAATGGAGTTGCTGAGAGAAAGAATATGGATCTACTTGAGATAGCTCGGGCACTTTTGTTCCAATTGAAAGTCCCCAAACAATTTTGGGCTGATGCAGTCACTACAACTTGTTTTTTGATCAATCGTTTGTCGTCGACTGTGTTGGCGGGTAAAATGCCTTATAGTGTTCTTTTTCCAAACAAATCACTATTTCTGGTGGAACCTAAGGTGTTTAGAAGCAAATCACATATTATGTTCGACCACCTGTTACTAAATTGGATCCAAAGGCGTTAAAATATGTTTTCTTGGGCTATTCTCGACTTCAAAAAGGGTATCAGTGTTATTATGTTGAGTTTGGAAAATACCTAGTGTCAACTGATGTGGTATTTTCAGAGGCTACACCATTCTTCTATGCACCTCCCATTTCCACAAGTGAGGTGGAGGAAGATGAGTGGTTGATCTATCAGGTCACTCGTGCTGTAACAAAATAATCAAATGATGTTGTTCTTCCATCCTCTAGTCCATTCATTGAGAATCAGTCAACTATTATGCCTCCGGAACCTACTTCATCCATTCCAACAAGATTGCCAATTGTTCAAGTTTACTCAAGGAGGAGAGGTAATGATGATACTTATCCTAGATCAGCTCCTTCAACATTAGTTCATTCTCCACTTGATTCTTCAGAAAATCTTGACCTTTCTATTGCTCTTCGGAAAGGTAAACGTTAGTGTAAATCCACAATTTCCATTGCTAACTTTGTTTCTTATGACCACTTATCTCCTGCATCTAGTTGTTTGATTGGCTCTCTAGACTCTATCTCTATTCCTAAAATAGTGAAAGAAGCCTTGACTAATCCTGGATGGCGTGATGCAATGCTTGAAGAGATAGATGCTCTTGATGAAAATCATACTTGGGATTTGGTGGATTTACCCAAATGAAAGAAAGCAGTAGGATGCAAATGGGTTTTTACAGTCAAAGTCAATTCTGATGGTTCTATTGCAAGACTTAAGGCTAGACTTATGGCTAAAGGCTATGCTCAGACTTATGAGGTATATTATTCAGACACCTTTTCCCCCCGTAGCTAAGCTCACCTATGTTCATTTGTTTATTTCCTTGGCTGCTTCTCAACATTGGCCTTTGCATCAACTAGATATCAAGAATGCTTTCCTTCTTGGTGATCTCCATGAAGAGGTGTATATGGAGCAACCACCTGGGTTTGATGCTCAGGGGGAGTATGGAAAAGTTTGTCATCTAAGAAAATCTCTAGATGGTCTAAAATAGAGTCCTCGTGCCTAGTTTGAAAAATTTAGAGATGTAGTTCAAGAATTTGGGTTGAAGATGAGCAAGTGTGATCACTCAGTCTTTTATAGACAATTAATGTATTATTCTTCTAGTTGTCTATGTTGACGATATTGTTATTACAAGAGATGATTGTATTGGAATATTTTCTCTCAAGTAGGTTTTACATGCCAAGTTTCATACCAAAGATTTGGGACATCTGAAATACTTCTTGGGTGTAGAAGTAGCTAGAAGCAAGAAAAGGATTTTCTTTTCTCAAAGAAAGTATGTACTTGACCTACTGGCAGAAACTGGTAAGTTGGGGGCAAAATCGTGTGGCACACCAATGGTTCCTAATGCACATCTTACTAAGGATGATGCAGACCCTTTTGATGATCCAGAAAGATACAGAAGGTTTGTTGGGAAACTGAATTACCTTACTGTGACTCGGCCGGATATTGCCTATGCAGTCAGTATTGTTAGTCAATTCATGTGTGTACCAACCGTCAAACATTGGGCTGCCTTGGAACAAATTTTGTGTTACTTGAAAGGAGCCCCTGGCCTTGGCATATTGTATAGCGACCACAGACATACTCGTGTTGAATGCTTTGCAGATGCAGATTGGGTAGGATCAATGATTGATAGAAGATCTAATACTGGCTATTGTGTCTTTGTTGGTGGAAATCTAGTATCTTAGAGGAGTAAGAAACAAAATGTTGTATCTCGATCTAGTGCAGAGTCCGAATATAGAGCTATGGCTCAATCGACATGAATATTATAGATACAACACCTTTTAGCTGAGGATGGTTTGAATAATTCTTTTCCAGCAAAACTTTGGTGTGATAATCAGGCTGCTCTACACATTGCCTCAAATCCAATGTATCATGAACGAACAAAACATATTGAGGTCGATTGTCACTTTGTCCGTGAGCAGATTTAAGAGAACGTGATTTCTATTGGCTTTGTAAAGACAAGAGAGCAATTGGGTGATATATTCACAAAGGCTTTGAATGGAACTTGGGTGGAATATTTTTGTAACAAGTTGGGCATGATTAATATCTACGCTCCAACTTGAGGGGTAGTGTTACAAAATGTACGTAGTCATATCTACTCATAATATTCATAGCATAATCATAGGTAGAGATCTTTAGGGATCTTAGAGATATTTAGGGATATTTTTTGATTTTATTTCCTTAGATAGATTGACTTACACACCTATAAATAGGTCTTATTCTTGGAATAATAGAACAATGAATTGATTCATTGGCTCTATACTTTACAACCACAAACCCAGCAACCACTCCCCATGGTTGTAGTGTTTGGAGATCCATCAGGAATCTATGGAAAAAGATGAGGAACAATACAAGAGTAAAAGTGGGAAATGATTTGAAGATTTCCTTATGGAAAGACAACTGTATTTAAGAAGGTGCATTACAACAATTGTTCCCAAACATTTACACTCTATGCCAACAACATGAAGCAACAGTGGCTGAAGCTTGGTCTAATCGAGGGTGGAACCTGACTTTTAGAAAATTTCAAAATGACTAGTAAATGGAGAGAAATAGAGTTTCACCATACCCTTAATCAACTTAAGGGAATCTCTGAAAATGCAAATACTTTGGTATGGCAAGGAAACTCTCAAGGAAATTTAAAGTGGTGGAAGCTTACTAGATTTTTGAGCAAAGTAAATAATCAAGTGTGTTGTTGGCCATGGAAAATGATCTGGAAAGTAAAGAATCAATTGAAAGTAGCTTGCTTTAATTGGTTGGTGGCCAATGAAGTAGTATTGACATGGGAAACGTTGAAACTAGGGATTTAACTTATGTTCTAGATGTTGTTTGTGTAAGGAACAAGCAGAGATAGCCAACCGTCATTTTTTACACTGCAAATGGACACGATATATCTGGAGAATTTCACTAACCCAAGGGGAATCAAGTGGGTGATGCCAGGAAACACAAAGGGGTTTCTTGACAGTTGGGGGAGAGAATGGTATTTGACCAATCAGAAGGAGAGATGGAGGGTTGTCCCAGCATGTATTTGGTGGACTAAATGGAAAGAGAGAAATCAGAGGTGTTTTGAGGACAAGCCGTGCAACACTCAGAGGATGAAGATGAATTTCCAAGCTCTTTACTAATTTTTGTGTAAACAAGAATATTTAGTACAAACAAAAAATATTTTTGATGTTTTAGACAATAGATAAGAAGCATCATAGGAATTAAGGCTTCTATATTTTGTAATCGTCGAACTTTATAGTACTATAAGTTTTGGTATAGTACACCTTGTTAGAATAGGAACAGGAACAAGAATGGTATATATATTCCTACTTATAATAAGAATAGGAATAGGAATAGTATACAGAATCCTATTTGGACAAGGATTGTAATATAGTGTCCTAGTTATGTAGCCTCGCATCATCCTTCCGGTGACTACTTTCTCATATCTAATTTTTGTGGCACCGTGCCATCCTTCCGGTGTCTACTTTCTCATATCTGATTTGTGTAGCAGCGTGCCAAATTTCCAGTGACTACTTTTGCATAACTAATTTGTGTAGCACCTTGCATCTTCTAGTGACTACTTTCTCATATCTAAGTTACGTATCACCGTGTGACTTTCTGATGACTCCTCAGACTTGATTTGCATAGTTCCATGGATTTTTCCACTGGTAGTGATACTCTCTCTCCCGTGGCCAAAATAACATATGTCTGCCCTATTCTAGTTATGGTTGTTGTTCGTCATTGGCCTTTTAATCAATTGGACATTAAGAATGTTTATTTCCACGGTGATCTTGAGGATGAAGTCTATATGGAGAAACCACCTAATTTTGTTGCTCAGGGGGAGTCTATAGCCTTGTATATTAATTGTGCACATCACTCCTAAGTTTCTCGAACTCAAGTGCGGGTGTTTGATACAGGTGCCGATCTAAAGGTCGGATACTTCATGATCTAATTTTTAATATTCAGGGATATGGATACATGTGCGGTGACTCGCCTAAAAATAATTAAAATATCTAAACAATAGAGTTATAAAACCTAAATTATGAGATATTATGTGGAGAACTTGAGGAGATTAAATAAAAAGAAGTGACATAGAAATTTTTATACAATAGGCATTTCATTTTCTTCAATTTCACCTTAGATTTTCTATTGATTACAGAAATAATTAAAACTATCTAGCCTTTCCCATCGATTTTGGTCAAATTACCCAAAATCGCTTGACCAAATCGGACATGGATCCCACAACCATGTCATGTGGACGAGTGCGGCACCAAAAGTGAAGAGTCAGAGCAACTTAGGATCATTCTATGGTCTGAAATAGTCTTCTCAAGGTTGGTTTGAGAAATTCAACAAGTAATTCAAGAATTTGGCATGACTCGTAGTGGAGCTGGTCACTCTATGTTTTTTTTAAACTGGTAACTTTGTATTCCTAAGCATTAAGGGCTATGCTGGCCACCTCCAAAAGTGTTAGTCACATAGAAATAACAACAAAAAAAGAAAAGAAAACAGGACTACTTACAAAGCTCATATGAAATCCACTACTTGAATTTCTTCTTCTATGTTCATTTCTTTACACCAAAAACCTGAAGTGGTAATTACTTTCTACTTAATCTTCTCTATAGTGCACTCTTTCCCTACAAAAATTCTCTGATTTCTCTCCTTCCAATTGATCCACCAAATACATGCATGTATTGTTCTTCACCACCTCCTCTGGCTCTTACTACCTCCCCTTCTGACCCAACAACTTGGTAGGTCTGTTGTATGTTATGGCATAATCCAATTTAGGCTAGCTAAATTGGTGAATAGAGCCCATACTTGTGTTGTTACTTTGTAGTGGAGGAACAGATGATTGTTGGTTTCTAGAGCCTCTTTACAAAGATAACATCTTGAGGCAATAATTCTTCCCCTCTTTTGAAGTTTATCATGTGTCAGGCAAGCTCCCCTAGTTACCAACCAAGTGAAACACTTCACCTTAGTAGGGGATACACTCTTCCATATAACACTACATGGCCCTAATTTCTTCCCTGCAATTGTGGCTAGATCCCTTTTATACATTCTGTTCACAGAGAATTGACCATTAGTATGATGCCTACATAGCAATTTATCTGTTTCCAGATTTGTGCCAGGAAAATCTCCAATCAAAGCTAGCATATCTGATACCCACTCTATTTCCCAATCATTAAGAAATCTCCTAAAGAGCAAATTCCATCCTTGTGGAGACCAAACATCTTGTATTTTGCTATTAGGATTCAGGCAAATGGAAAACACCCCAGGGAATAAATTTTTCAGGGACCCTTGACCAGTGCAGTCTTCCTTCCAAAACAAAGCCTTATTCCTTCTATCACGCCCCAAGAATACCCCCGAGACGCGAACACGGGACCTAGGACCACAAGTGATCCCAAGCTAACCTTGTTAGCCTGATCATGAGCATATTAAAGATAAAAAAATGATGCGGAAGCTAAATCATAAATAAAAATAAAATGATGGGGAATACCCATATACTATAACTGAGATAAATGATAACTGATGAGTGTAATAAAAGATGATATTAACTTAATACTAAGCTGAATCTAACTATGTTTGAAAATAGCCTCTAATTTACTAGAAATGCTGGGAGAGGCCCCAGCTAAGTCTAGCAAAACTGAAACTAAAGGACTAAAAATAATACTGAAATGAGACTCATGACTATTGTCCTCGGAGAATGAGGACTCACCTCTGATTCTGCTGAACTGGAGATCGGGAACCGATCTAAGCGTGATCTAGATGCTGAGAACCTAAACCTACATCACGAGAAGATGTAGCACAGAGTATGCGTCAGTACTTGAAAGGTACTGAGCATGGAGGATAGCGTAAAGCTGAAATAACATATAACTGAACAAAGCAATAAAGCAATGATATAATCTGAACATGATATATATACTGAATACTGAACTAACTGGATACAGTGACCAATTTATAACATGCTGAAACTGAATACTAGATATACTGATAAATGGTCAATGCAATAGGGTCTGACTGAACTATGGGAGCTACTAATAACCGATAATAAAACCACATGAGCTAAATATGGAGTTCGATGTATATGTCCCATTGAGAGGACCCAATATACCTTGCCAGAGGTATAGAGGATGCTGGCGTGATCACTGAAATGATGCCTACGGAGGGGACTTACAACCTACATGGCTAGTAGTTCAGGGACAATTTCGGTACGCTGAACCCTAGTCTAACTCGGCATTATGCTACTCCCAATGGATTAAGTAATTAACACATTATGACTGAATTTTTGTAAGTTACTGGATAGCTCGAACTAAACATGCAAACTGAGTATGCAACAATTAAACTGATATTGATGCATTAATAACTGAGGCATGTAAAGTGTGATGACAAGTTTGAGAGGCTTGTTTGGGGTTCCTTCGGGTTCCTCATTCGCCATGTCACGTCTAGGCCCTAGGCTTGGGTCGTGACAGTGACAGTAGAGGGGTTTTCTTCAATTTCAGCCCCATTAACAAAGTTGACTCAAAAAGCAGCTAAGTTCCAGTGGACTGAGGCTTGCGACCATAGTTTCCAGGAGCTGAAGGACAAGTTGACATCAGCACCAATTCTTGCATTGCCAGATGAGTTAGAAGGCTATGCGGTGTATTGTGATGCTTCTGGTGTTGGGTTGGAATGTGTTCTAATGCAACATGGTAAGGTTATTGCATATGTTTCAAGGCAGTTGAGAAAGCATGAGAAGAATTATCCGACCCACGATTTAGAATTGGCTGCAGTTGTGCATGCGCTAAAGATCTAGAGACACTATTTGTATGGCGTTCATGTTGACATCTTCACAGATCATAAAAGCCTTCAATATATCTTTAGACAGAAGGAGTTAAATCTGCGACAACGTCGATGGCTTGAGTTACTGAAAGACTACGACGTGGACATTTTATATCATCCAGGAAAGGCGAATGTGGTAGCTGATGCCCTCAGTCGAAGATCTATGGGTAGTTTATCATATTTAGATGTTGAGAAGCGTGAGCTAGCGTGAGAGCTTCATCAGTTAGCTAGCTTGGGAGTCAAATTGTTAGAAGCAGAAGATAGTGGGGTAACAATTCAGTACACAGCCGTATCATCTCTAGTTATAGAAGTAGAATCACGGCAACAAGAGGATCCTAGCTTAGAGCAGCTCAGAGCCAAGGCTCTGAATCAACAGACTTTAGCATTTGATATAGCAGGAGATGGAGTCCTTAGATATAGTGATTGATTGTGTGTTCCGAATGTTACAGGGCTTCCGCATCGGATTATGGAAGAGGCACATCATTCCCGTTATTCTAGTCACCCTGGTTCGACAAAAATGTACCATGATATTAAGGAGATCTATTGGTGGCACGGGATGAAGAAGGATGTTGCTGAGTTTGTGGCACAGTGTCCAAACAGCCAATTGGTGAAGGTTGAGCACCAAAAGCCCGCTGGGCTAGTTCAGGAGATAACCATTCCTTTGTGGAAATGGGAAGCAATTAATATGGATTTTATTACAGGGTTACCTTGATCGCGTCGCAAGTTTGACTCTATTTGGGTAATTGCTGATAGACTAACAAAATCAGCCCACTTCTTACCAGTCAGGGCTACTTTTACAGCCGAAGACTATGCAGGGCTCTATATTAGAGATATTGTTAGGCTACATGGTGTCCCAGTATCTATTATCTCTGATAGAGGAGCACAATTCACCTCCAACTTCTGGAAGTCCTTCCAGAAAAGACTGGGGACACAGGTTAATCTTAGTATAGCCTTTCACCCTCAGACAGATGGCCAGGCTAAGCGCACAATTTTGACACTCGAAGATATGTTACGGGCATGCGGGCTAGACTTCAAGGGACGTTGGGATGACCACTTGCCTTTTATAGAGTTCGCATACAATAATAATTATCACTCCAGCATCGGGATGGCACCTTATGAGGCTTTGTATGGGCGAAAATGTAGATCGGCAGGTCTGTAAATTGAGGACCAAAGAAGTGGCTTCGGTTAAAGTATTGTGGAGAAACAAGAATAGAGAAGAGGTGACCTGGGAAGCTGAGGATGGCATAAGGTCCAAATATCCTCACTTGTTTCATACCCTAGGGATGGCATATCAGTTTATATTAGGGAAGTAAGGTAAGATACCTATTTGATTTATATATATATATATATATATATACTATTGCTTATTATTATTGTGGTTGTCGTTGTATATCTGCTCACACTGTTATGGTGGAGCTATAGTGCTTAGCAATTTATGTCATCATGTGAGACGCCTAGATTAGAAATTTTGCATTTTAAGTTATTGGATAGTGACACCTACAAAGGATACACTGCCTAAATTTTGGCAACTCCTAAGGACTGAACCACGTGACTCAGATTTTTCATTCGAGGACGAATGTTTCTAAGGGGGGATGGATGTAACACCCCGACTTTTCGAAACGTATAAATTGACTCGTACCTTCATGGAAAGACCAGGAGGGTGGTTAATAAATTAAGAATGATGTGTTATGTGATATTTTTAGTGTTCAAGTGTTGTATCTCTAGTTTAGAAGTTAGGTAAGTGGCAAAATAAAAGTTTGCAAAAATTATCGTAAATTCCTTTTTAAAGATTTTTCTGAACTTTGGGTCAAATATCTCGAACGTTTTCTCCCAATCTATTAAGCGTTATGGTCCCCGCGACCTATGAAATCGAAGTTCTACGAGTCTAGTTTCCAACACATCAACCCGTTTGTTCATACGAGTTCAGAATAAAGAGATATTTGCTTTTTCACAAGACTGCGCAAGCAGGCAGGTGAGATGCGTCCCCTAGGTCGGTGGAACTTTATATATATCATCTTCTTCGATCTTTATTCATTTTTCCTTCATTTTCCTTAGTAAAGAACCAGAAAACTAACAAAACCTACAAAACCCACTTCTAGGGCAAGCCAAGTTACTGATTTTTGTGACTTAAGTCCTTCCCAAAAGTTGTTCTACGCGTTGAGCTCGTCAACATGGTATAATTTATTTTATCGATTTCCTAGCATATCGTACTTTGGTGTGTGGACAGCAGGGGTTTGGGCATATTTTAAAGTTTTGAGGTGTATTACAAACTTATAATCAAGGTAAGACCCTTCTTTCATCGACTCTAGCTTTAATAAGTCACAAATAATAATTTTGCGACGGAAATGCATATCTTTTGTCAGATTTTCGTTGTATCTTCTATTCTTTTGTGTTGATTATGATCCTCCCTTGTTGTAGTATCAAGGGGGGTTGTGATTAAAGTTATTAGGACATATGAATTCAGCGAAAAAGGTATGTTAAGGCTATTCCCTACATACGGCATGTTCCTTAAAGCTTAGTTGGTATCAGAGCCAGAACTTTCATGGTAGATCTGAATAGATGTGATGTTTTTCGGCATAGATATACTTCTTCTTTGATCATGGATCTAGGAGATACTAGTACTAAAAGTACTCGATTAGAAGAGGTAGATATACCTCAAAATCTTGATTTGTTAAACAAATGGACTATTCCGAAAGTTCATATTAGAACTATTTATGATTATGGTTGGTTTGATAAAATCTCTAATAAACAGTTGATTAAAACAACTGAGCAGTCTCTTGCTTTAAATTCGTCTGAACAGACTATTCGTTTATTAAACAAACGAGATGTTGAGTTTTATAGATCTCAATATAAATTCTTGCATATTGGTATGGTTCAAATTGCCTTTAAACCTTTGACTCTTAAAGGGTTGCCAGAGACCTTCCTAG
>JAJOOF010012970.1:0-14596 GCA_029582545.1 Solanum lignicaule | reverse complement strand
CAAAATGTCACTACAAAATGCACATAAGTGATTGCACCATCTGATGCGGTAAATTGTTTAGTATTGTAATTCTTTACATTTTCACTTTGTGTTCAATTATTTTTCTAATTAATTTATTGGTTGAAAATTTTATCCCGGGAAAATAATTTTTAATGCAAAAAACTGTTTATATAAATTTATTCGACACGTTAGACCTCAAAAAGATGAAGACAAAAGAGACAGAAAATTGCAACCTATTACATGTTATATTATTTCCTACATTAGTCTTCTGACCCTATCTCCTAACCTATGACTTAACTTTCAAACTCAGACTTGACCCTGACTCCTGACCAAGGACTAAACTTTTGAATTGTGATCTGACCCCAACATTGGATCTCAACTTCTAATCCAAGATCCGACATTTAAATCAAGGCTCGTTCCCAATTTTCGACTCAAAACACAACTTTTGAACTTGGATTCAAATCTGGCATTTGACTTGGGACTCAACATTTGATTTGGAATAAGATATATCATGACAATTAGTTTTGATTCTAAATTTGACACTTAACCTGGAATCTAACCTCAATTTTTTTTCAAATCTAACTTGGATACATGAATCAAAACCCCAGGCTGACACCTGACTCGAAACTCAACTATGACACCTGATCCGAGATATGACCTCAAATCTTGACCTGGGACTCAATACTTGAATTGGGATTCAACCCTAACCTGATCTGAAAATTGAAATTTAGATCAAAACTCAAGGTTAGGAGTCAGGTACTGAATAAAAAAGTAGGAGTCGAATCTTAGATTAGTATCAAAATTGGTACCCGAGACTTGAGTTAGGGTGGAAAGTTGAGGTGTGAGGTTGAAAAAGAGTTTTGGAAATTTTTTCCTTACTTTTGGAAGTAAGTCAGTTTCCTTAAATTTGAGGAAAATAAGTTGATTTGAAAAAAGCATTTAAGTCAACCAATTAAACACACTCTTGATACGGTTAGTGTATTTTTCTGAAAAGTGTATTTAGAAAAAAAAACTATTTTCTTAGCTTTTTCTACTCCGCGAAAATACTTATATTCTGTCAAAAGCTTAGTTGAACACCTCACTTTTTTAAAAATAAGCATTTTCTAGAAAAATAAATATATGAACACTTTGGGGGATATACAAAATCAAAAATAAAATATTGAAACTGCTGAAGAGAAATAAAAAAAATGAAACCGCAAAAAGTTACCTGAAATTGTGGGAGCACAATTTGAGGGGAGGACACAAAATTTTTGAAATATGAAATCTAATTGTGCTTGAGTGAATTAAGAAGAAAAATGGGTAAAAAATATAGGATGAGAGTGAAAGACTATTTGTATAATTGGGGAAAATGGTAAATATAGTAATATATGTTGGATATACGAATTCGGAAGTGGTTCCTGGTAAATGGGATGAAACGTTATAGTGGCAAGTGGTATTTTTTTATAACTATAGCTATGATAAATAATTAAGAAGTATATATTAGCCGAGTCATGTAATTTTTCCTATATTTTATATGATTTCATACACCGGTGTAAAATGACCTATTGTTGTTTCGAATATTTGAGATGTATTTAATTAATTTTAAAGTAATTAATATTACCTTTTTCATCCAAATAGAAATATTTTGTGTATTTCGTTTTATGTAAAAATAGTTTTAAAAGGCAACTTCTTAATTTTCACTCCCCACATGACATATTTAAGATCATAAAATCAAGAGAACATACATAATTACCCCATTGAACTTATACCATTTTTTTGAAGTAGACACCTTAAGTTTGTGAAAGTCCTATTACCCCACAAAAGTATTTCCAACTACAATAAATACACCATTTTAACAGCACCTGCAATCTCATTGTCAGCGAGTGTCTCACCCCCAAATAAAAAAATGTAACTTTAGTTTTTCCTGATCCTTTAATAAAGGGTTGGGTAAAACTCAGAACCGCTCAAAATCTTGACAGGTTCCTTTTTTAATGTTAAACATTTTGTACATAAATCATGACGAAAAAGATCAACATTCTCGATCACTAGAAAATTTTAGAAATTTCATTGCAGATGTTCGTAGAACTTTAACAGTAGCTGATAGAAGACGCTCCATCATTAAAGAACTTTATAGTGGCAGCTCAAATGGCATCTTCTTTGTTTATGGGTACACAAGAATGTGATCAAGTTAAGTAAGCAATATGGGTTCAATGTGATCAAAACCCTCTTCGAAAAAGCAAGACGAACAAATGCATCTCATGACCTTCATCGATCTATCAGTTTATGGAACTCTAAATAGTACAAATGTGCATTAGTCTTTGTAGTCCAAGGTGTATTTTTAAACTCATTCCTATTTAGCACCCCAAAATTGGCTAATCGGATTGTTGGGTACTTAAAGGAAGAAACAGTGAATTTGTAAACAGAGCTTTTTGGTTGATATAGCAAAGAGACTTTTTGAGAACTCGCCAAACTCCAGATGTTCATATGGCATCTCATGGAGGTTTATAGATCAAATTATTGGATTGACAGAAGAGAAATTTTTTTGGCTACACATGGGTAGCTCTTCAGTGCCATCAATGGAGGTTTGTGGAAGATGGAAAGTGGTCTATTTAATAAAGAAAAGAAAATTTAAATTGGTGATACCACGTGGCACTAAAACACTGGTTTAGGGGTTAAATTTGCCTCATTCATGCATGTCACGAACCAACCCACCGGCCCGTGCAGGCACCCACTCTAACACCTAAGTAGGAGAACCCTCATATCCCAATGTTTTAAAAATGCAAAAAAATTAGGAAAACTGACGAAATAAGAAATTCATGTAATCTATAAATAAGAGTTTTTAAATACAATTCCAGTTAAGACTTGTAAAGTAATTAACACCCCTAGAAATCTAGTCTAAACAGGTACAAGAGCTACTAAGAGTACATCTATAACAAATTAATAAATGACGCATCTTCCACCATGCGGAAGGAAGGATAGAAGCTATTGGAGATGGTCTTCGTCTTCACCTAAGAAACATCACTGATCCTGCAACCAGACTATGACCAAAAAGGCATAGCAAGAGTAGTATCAGTACAACCACACGTATTGGTAGGCATCATCGGTCAACCCAATACCCACTGCATAATATAAGAAATAGACTAATAAGAAACATGCAAAAGAATGTTCGCTCCTCCACCTTCATCTCCTTATACCTTACCATTCCCGATCACCTAATTAAATACTGAAAACCTTGTCTTTAACCACTTACCCGCTCCATTTCTTGATCATACTTAATATTTTTATCCCTTAAAAAGAAATCCCAGGAATAACTACTACCACCCCGGTCAACACCCACGATACACCCTTACTCATTCCTCATCACTACGTAACCCCCGACCCATAATACTTCTTACTAAGCTTATCAACGGTCTCCATACTAATCCCTTTCTAGGGAAGGACCCCAACCATAATGCTACCACTAAACATTACCTCAAATTCTCAATAATAATGGACCTGGCCATATTCTATATAACAACGATAGCACGGGGACCCTTAGTTCCCCCTTATCATACCACAACCCGATTTAGGACTCTACCATTCACCATTCCTCAGAAAATAGATATATCTAATCAAATTGCACCTCACAACCCCAAAATATAAGAACGTGATGTACAACACTCACATTATTTCAGAAAAACATGTCAATTCCATGCACATTCTCAAAAATACACAGTAAATATGTTAATTCAATGGTCCTTTCATGGAACCTAAATTCAGACTGTTAGTGTACCGGTACATTGTACCCGATCCAAGTTAGCGTGCCGGACGTGACACCCGATCCCATAAATGCGCCAGAACGTGGCACTCGATCCAAGTTACTGTGTTGGAACGTAACACCCGATCTATTCAACATATCACAATCATAATCATAATGTGCATTCTCATAATCATACAATCAAGAGGTGATTCATGGCATATAATTATTCTTTCATACTCATTTACATAGGGTGTGATCAATAATGCAACATTCGCATACATACATGCAATACAATGAAGCAATTACAAACATATATCCCACAAACATGAAATCACAACCATCACTTACCCCTCATTCATCTACTAAGGCTTTCTCCTAAGATATACGTCTGATTGAATACCTAGGGTACAAGTACAACATCTTAATTCGGTGTACGAAAGCCTATGCATGAATTCTACCGTCAAACTCAATATACTAAGCATCAAATGACAGATTTGAAACTACTCGATTAAATAAACCTAGCCTACCTGGGTGCCAAGCAGTTGCACAAAATTATGGCTTTGATTCTTGTTTCTGGACCTCGTGACGGTGGATTTGACCAAAGATTTGCAAGCTATCGACCTCCTCACATTAGAACTCTTTTCCTCCTTCTTTCCCAAGCCTAGAGAAGCTTTTGGAGGGTTTCTGGGGTGACTTACCTCAAAATTAGGTGTTTTAGGAAAAGGGAGAAACTAAGGTTTCACGTTATTTAAGTTCTGTCCCATCCATCCCACTCTAGCGCGATCTCTACCGTTGTGGCACCACCACCCTAGCGACAACTGGCCCGTTGTGGCGGATGGTGGCCCCAATTTTCCCTTGACATTTTTCTTTCATAAATAACGACGATTCGGGTCGTTACAATAGATACCAATTTACCCCTCGTTCATCCCCAAATGACTAGAGAAGGGAAAGCCACGAGTCCTTTTTGGAGTATTTCTCCCACTAGCGAACCAAACCACTACGAAACACGAAGGGTGGAGACTTTTCAATTTAACACACGAAAGGTTCCCTACTCAAAAGAACGGTTAGGGAAAAATGACCCAATGCACTGAGAAAAGAATTGTGTCCAATTTGCACAACCTGGCCTCCTCCATAGCGATAGGCTCCCCGCTGAGGCGGTGCCGTTGTGGCGAGACATCTCCCGCTGTAGCGAGAGATCGAAAATAGTAAAAGGGGGGAAATGGGAATGGTTTCCCCATTTCCTCCTCTTCTCTTTCAAACATTCCCAAAACACTCTCAACCACTCCATTCCGAACGTCGAAATCAAGGTAATACTCTCGCTCCTTACTCACTTTACTCCATTTCTTACTTAATTACAAATGCATGACGATAACTGATTGATTAGGAAGGCCTTAGGGTAGTTATTTAAAACTTTGAACATAGGTTGTTAGTTTAATAGATAAACGTAGCATGGATACTTCTCTTACGTCCCCAACGTCTCCACAACGTCCTGGGTGTAAGGATTTCATAAAAATCTGGTCAAATCGGTACCAAAACAGGTGGGGGAAGTTGAAAGTCTCTTGATGAAAAAAAACTTGGATTTGGACACTATTTTAGGGTTATGTTGGTGAATTGATTGCATATTTAGGTTCTAGGATAATAGACTTTGATCTGCTGAAATTCTATTGAAAATAGGGGTTTTGGGACGAAGAGGCGCCATGATCGAGCCTGGAGTTCGTCCCAAATGAAGGCCACTCTGCGCTCTTTATCCTGCAGTGGCGACCTCCGTCATCCCACTCTGGCGAAACTAGGGCCGATGTGGCGGGACGAAGTGGAGCAGTGGCCCCTTGCCATTTAATCAGAATATTTTCTCTTCCCTTTTAACCCAACACTGTCTAATCCTATAGAGTTTTAACGTCTATCTTTCATACTTTTGCAGGATTCTCTAAATGGCTGGTGTTAATGAGGAAATCTACCTTTCATCCGGTTTCCCGATGCTGCAAGCAGGAAGAGGTACCACGACCACCGAAACACCAAGTTCTGCCATGAGAGGGGTTTCCATTTACTAAACCTAGAGGAGAAGGCGCCTACCTTTTATGCTCGACTGATGGAGTTTGGATGGGTTCCATTGGGAGAGGCTCCCCTGCTCCCCGCTCCACGTGGGTGAATGAGTTCTATGTTGTCCTACTGACTGTTCGCTAGGATGATCCGCCACCCCACCATCTGCATCCGGGGAGTTGACATCCCCCTGGACACTCGATTTATGAATGAGGTGCCAGAGGTTTCAAATGTCGAGTACGAGGAAAAGCTGCGGGAAATGGACTTGGGCTGGCTAAAGGACATATTGGTGGAGCCTGTGCGCCTGTTACGCCTCGGAAAACTAGTAAGCGAAACTAGAGCCTTACGTGTGAGTTATTGAGTTTGATATCCCCCCCCCCTAAGGACCACCCAAGGGTCCTTGAGGAGGGCCAAAAGGCTGCCCAAAAAGCTATCAAAACATCTTGATCTACAGATGGGCACCCACGAGCTGTGGGTGGAACCACGCCCTATAGGTGGGAGTCGTGGGTCGAGGCTGGACCTCCCTATTCCACCTATGTTCCAGTAGCAAACCACGCTTTGCCAGTACGGCTCGTGGTCCCAATCACGGTCCGTGGGTGGGGTTTCGTGAGTGGCACCTGAGTTCTGCCAACTAAGGGGCAAGGTGGTAATTTCCTAGGGTGGTTAGTTTAGTTAGGTGTAGTTTTATATTGATTATTTAGACTTATTTAAGACCTTTTAAACTATTAACTACCCCTTTTACAAATCATAATTCCCAAAACCCAAAAATAGAAACCACCTCCTCTCCAAATAATTCTCTCTCTAGAAACCTCCATTGGAGAAGAAGAAGTCAAGGTTTGGAGTTCAAGAGTTCATATTTTCTCTTCAATTTCGTGAGGAATCTTCAATTAAGGTATGTTAGTTTTGATTCATGGTTAACTTTCCATCCATAAAGTCCTCAAATCTTCAATTTCAAAGTTGGAAATTCTCCAAAACTAAGGGTTTTCATTCTAGGTCATGGATTCTTTCTCAAAATGTTTTCAATGGTTTAATTATCATATATTAAGATTGAATTGCAGTTTTATAGTGGTTTTTAAGATAAAATCCCCATGAATCCTTGATTTCTCCATAACCCTAATTTATGACTATGTGATGTGGGTGAATTGTAGTAAGTTGAATATTATTCAATTGTTCTTGTAATGGTTTAGCTATTTGAATTATGTCATTATTCATGCCTAAATTGTGGAAATTCTAGGTGTGTTGGTGAATTGTGATTCATGGCCTTGAAGGGCAATTTATGAAGGTTGATGTATAATCATGATGCTTATGTATATGCTTTGTGATTTTAATGAAAGTAATGTGATCATGACTATAATGCAATGGTGGTTTTGTTGAAAGGTTATTCTCACATACACACACTCGTGAATGAAGTTTCTATAATTATGTTAATGATGATGTGTTGATTGAAAGGTTATTCTCAATTGTACACTAATGAATGACAATGATATGTTGTGAAAGGTCTTTCTCACAATATGGGGATTCTTAGATGAAAGGCTATTCTCATATTTGAATCTATGAGCTATCTAATGAATGAATATTGAGTTGAGATGGATGCTCATCCGGGAGTTGAGGCGGGGTATCTAATAACAATCACTTATCCTAAAATAATGAACTAAAGTAATGAATGTTAAGTACTCCATGGAGAATAATTCTAAGCACCGAGTGGATATGGATGCTCATCTGTGAGTTGAGGTGGGGTATCTAGTAGAAATCTCCCTATCTAATAACTTTGTGCACAAATAGGTTTATCGCTAGTGGATCCACCTAAGCTAAATGTTAACGGTCCTACCTTAGGCAAGTAGGAATCCCTTATTCGGTGTGGGTAACATCGAGATTCCATGATTTGCTCACATGGTCTATGTCGGTTAAGGCTTACCCCCACAATGAATGATAAAGAACTATGGCTTCTCAAGAATGCACTACTTAGTGTGGGTGGGGGTATGGGACTTAATCCATGCATTGGACAAGTAGGATTTGAGAGTAGTCATGGTGTTTTCCTTTATGTTATAATGTTTTATGATCAAGAATATGAGTTAGGTACTATGGTTACTCAAGAAGTTCTATGAAGTGTGGATGGGGTTATGGGACTTTATCAATGCATTGCACAAGTAGGCTTTAAGAGTGGCTATGGTATGTTCCACAAATGTTATAATGTCTAATGAAATGAATGTGCTTATAATGATGTTAATGAGAATGTTGACATGAATGCTATATGTATTAATGATGCTATTAAGAATATGGACATGAAGGCTAAATGTACTAATAAATGCTTAACCTGTAAATGTTATTATGAGTTGTTTTCCTTGTCATGACTTATTAAATGTAAATGTTCCTATGTCTAATAAGTATTGACTAAAGATGAGAATGAAGAATGGTAAGTATGTTATGGTGGCCTCAAAGTGGTACTTAGTATGAATGGTATTGTGGGATGTCATTCCTACATTGCACAAGTATTACTTAGGGTTACTTAAGATGATGGTTCTAATGTGTTATAATGACTTACATGATGAATATGCTTATATCTTATGTGTTTATACTAAAGTTCGTGATGTTTCTCAAAATTGGCATAATGCATGGTTTTCAACCAAAATGTCCTTTTTAGCATGATTTTTGCATGGCTATCATACTTAGTACATATTTGTGTTAACCCATATTTCTTCTACATTTTTTACAAAGTGTAGGTTCTGGATCTTAAGGTGATTTCTTTGGAGTAAATCTTGGATTGGCTATTCTCCTAGCTTTTGGTGTGTCCTTAAGATTCGAGGACATTTGAGTTTTAGTAGTTTCTTTCATGTCACTATATTGTTCGGACTATGTTGAAGGGCTGTGACCATATTCTTGATTCAAAGTTGTATTAGATGGCTATAATGACACATAGTTAGACTTTCGATTGCTTTAATAAAGACTTTGATTTTATGGATAAATTTTTTTAATTTCACACCATTTTCTTTTGTCTTATGTTATGAATGCTATAAGGCTTGTATAAGACTCTTCGGAGTCTTGTACGCCATGTTACATTCGGGGTGTAGGCTCGGGTCGTGACAAACATGGTATCAGAGCACATGATATTGGGATGGTTTTTAGAATTGATGTCTCACAAGCCACGTCTAGTAAAGTCTTGTTCATAGTGTGAAGCGCGCCACATTTATGAATGAGAGGCTATAAGATGTTAGAAAACTACACTTCTTTCAGTACTCTTAAGTCGTGCGATAGAGTTTAACTCTATAAGGTCCTTCTTCTAATCCTTATCTGGTGGTCTACATGTCATGACTACTCAAGGAGCTTTCACCAGTGGATTTGAAGAAGACAAGGTTGATCAAGGAGCTCCTCCTCAAGCTCCTCCTCAAGCTCCTCAAGTTCCGGTTGACTTAATGACCAATGAGAAGATTAGATATCGCTTACAATTATTGACTCAAGCCGGAATAGAAATTCCAGAATTTTATGTGTCAAAGATGGGGGAAGATCCTCAAGAGTTTATAGATGAGGTCTAGGGTGTTGAACTTTGTGGGGTGACTCCAGTAGAGAAGGCAGAACTGGTCGCTTGCCAATTGAAAGATGTTGCTCAAATGTGGTTTAGTCAATGGAAAGAAGAGAGGCCGGTAAGAGCGGCCCCCTTGGAATGGGAAAGATTTAAGAATGGGTTTTCTGATAGTTTTTTCCCTTTAGAGGTGAGAAAAGCTAAGGTACTTGCATTTATTAACCTTTGGCAAGGTAGGATGAGTGTTGAGGAATATGCTCGGATGTTCACTAGGTTGTCAAGGTATGCTCCACCTATGTTAACCGAATCTAGATCAATAATGAGTAAGTTTGTGTCGGGGGTGTCCGACTTGGTAGTGAAAGAATGGCGTATGGTTATGCTTGAGAATGATATAAATATTGATCATCTTGTGATTCGTGCCCAAGGGATTGAAAAAGAGAACATTGAAGAAGGGTTGAGGGAGAAAAAGAGGATTAGGATTGATGAGAGTAATTCTTCTCTTGAAAGGTCTTCCGGACAAGGTTCTCCTAGTTTTTCCCCAAAATTTATTGAAGAAAGGGTGTTTAACCCTAAGTCTCATGACAAGAATAGAAGACCCATATTTCCTACATGTGCTAGATGTGGGAAAAGACATATGGGTAAATGTTTGGCCGGCATGGAGGGTCTTTATGGTTGTGGTAAGAGTGGCCACAAAATGAGAGATTGCCCGGTACTTACCGCTATGGGAAGAGAGAGGAAGAAAATTAGGTCATATGCTCTCCAAGTTAGAGAGGACAAGGGAGCCCTTCCGGATGAAGGCACCGGTATGTTGATAGTTCCTTATAGTTGTAAATGTGATTTTTTAAGGTCCCTATGCTATTTGCTAGATTTTCATGTTAGCCTTAGTATGGGTTTACTCCCAAGAGGGAGATGATATGCTTGAAAGGTAAGGTTATTGAGAGTTCGGATATCCTTATCACTTTTTTCTATTCCTATTCAAGCTTGAAACAAAGAGTTCCTTGTGGCTTGTTTCATGTTTTGGAGTCATGTGTGATTATGTGTTTCCATGGTCTCCTTATGTTATGCATGTTCTTGTTGAATTCATGTTTAATGAGAAAATGAGTTTACATGATTTATATTCGTCATGTTGATGTGCATTTAGTATGAGTTGCCTATATGCTTCATGAGTTGAATTGTTGAACATGCTTAAATGTGCTTTTGAGAATAATTGCATAATTTGCTTCATGATGTTATGACGAGCATGCTTTGAGTGGAGAAGGTAATTCCTCTAATGAAATGAGAAATGTTGAAGTTTTCAAGCATAATGGGATTGTAGATGTAGTTCCTACTTTCTTGTGTTGCATTGAGTATATTGAGATGGAGTTGATGTTTTCTCCTTGTTTTGTGCATTGTTATGATGTTTCATGCATGATGGGCTGCTAGTCTAGAGTCTATATTTCCATAAGGTGTTTAAAGTGTCATTTGAGGACGAATGTTCTCAAGGGTGAGATCTTGTTACACCTCGGAAAACTAGTAAGTGAACCTAGAGACTTACGTGTGAGTTGTTGAGTTTGATGTGGGGTTTTATGTTGTAAAATGGATTCTCGAGCTTAGGTTAAGAGGTTTAGGGGTTAAACGTCAAGGCATGACCCCCCCCCCCCAAGGACCACTCAAGGGTCCTTGAGGAGGGCCAAAAGGCTGCCCAAAAAGCTGTCAAAACAGCTTGACCTACGGATGGGGGAGTCGTGGGTCGAGGCTGGACCTCCCCTGTTTCACCTATGTTCCAGTAGCAAACCACGCTTTGCCAGTACGGCTCGTAGACCCAATCACGGTCTGTGGGTGGGGTTTCGTGAGTGGCACTTGAGTTCGGCCTAGGTTCTGCCAACTAAGGGGCAAGGTGGTAATTCCTAGGGTGGTTAATTTAGTTAGGGGTCGTTTTGTATTGATTATTTAGACTTATTTAAGACCTTTTAAACTATTACCATCCCTTTTACAAATCATAATTCCCAAAACCCAAAAATAGAAACCACCTCCTCTCCAAATAATTCTCTCTCTTGAAACCTCCATTGGAGAAGAAGAATTCAAGGTTTGGAGCTCAAGAGTTCATCTTTTTCTCTTCAATTTCGTGAGGAATCTTCAATTAAGGTATGGTAGTTTTTAATCATGGCTAACTTTCCATCCATGAAGTCCTCAAATCTTCAATTTCAAAGTTGAAAATTCTCCAAAACTAAGGGTTTTCATTCTAGGTAGTGGATTCTTTCTCAAAACGTTTTCAATGGTTTAACTATCATATATTAAGATTTAATTGCTGTTTTATGGTGGCTTTTAAGATAAAATCCCCCATGAATCCATGATTTCTCCACAACCCTAATTTATGACTATGTGATGTGGTGAATTGTAGTAAGATGAATGTTATGCAATTGTTCTTGTAATGGTTTAGCTGTTTGAATTGTGTTATTATTCATGCCTAAATTGTGGAAATTCTAGGTGTGTTGGTGAATTGTGATTCATGGCCTTGAAGGGTAATTTATGAAGGTTGATGTATAATCATAATGCTTATGTATATGCTTTGTGATTTCAATGAAAGTAATGTGATCATGACTATAATGCAAGGGTGGTGTTGTTGAAAGGTTATTCTCATATACACACACTCATGAATGAAGAATGAATGAAGTTTCTATGATTATGTTAATGATGATGTGTTGATTGAAAGGCTATTCTCAATTTGTACACTAATGAATGACAATGACATGTTGTGAAAGATCTTTCTCACAATATGGGGATTCTTAGATGAAAGGCTATTCTCATCTTTGAATCTATGAGCTATCTAATGAATGAATGTTGGGTTGCGATGGATGCTCATCCGGGAGTTGAGGCAGGGTATCTAGTAACAATCACTTATCCCAAAATAATGAACTAAAGTAATGAATGTTAAGTACTCTGTGGGGAATAATGCTAAGCACCAAGTGGATATGGATTGATATGGATGCGTATCTGTGAGTTGAGGCGGGGTATCTAGTAGCAATATCCCTATCCCATAACTATGTGCCCACATAGGTTTATAGCTAGTGGATCCACCTAAGCTAAATGTTAACGGACCTAGGAAAGTAGGAATCCCTTATTCGGTGTGGGTAACATCGAGATTCCATGATTTGCTCACATGGTCTATGTCGGTTAAGGCTTAGCCCCACAATGAATGATAATGAACTAGGCCTTTCCAAGAATGCAATACTTAATGTGGGTGGGGGTATGTGACTTCATCCATGCATTGCACAAGTAGGCTTTGAGAGTAGTCATGGTGTTTTCCTTTATGTTATAATGTTTTATGATCAAGAATATGAGTTAGGTACTATGGTTACTCAAGAAGTTCTATGAAGTGTGGATGGGGTTATGGGACTTCATCCATGCGTTGCACAAGTAGGCTTTGAGAATGGCTATGGTATGTTCCTCAAATGTTATAATGTATAATGAAATGAATGTTCTTATAATGATGTTAATGAGAATGTTGACATGAAGGCTATATGTATTAATGATGCTATTGAGAATATGGACATGAAGGCTAAATGTACTAATAAATGCTTAACCTGGAAATGTTATTATGAGTTGTTTTCCTTGTCATGACATATTAAATGTGAATGTTCCTATGTCTAATGAGTATTGACTAAAGATGAGAATGAAGAATGGTAAGTATGTTATGGTGGGCCTCAAAGTGGTACTTAGTATGAATGGTATTATGGGATGTCATTCCTATATTGCACAAGTATTACTTAGGGTTACTTAAGATGATGGTTCTAATGTGTTATAGTGACTTACATGATGAATAAGCTTATATCTTCTGTGTTTATACTAAAGTTCGTGATGTTTCTCAAAATTGGCATAATGCATGGTTTTCAACCAAAATGTCCTTTTTAGCATGATTTTTGCATGGCTATCATACTTAGTACATATTTGTGTTAACCCATATTTCTTCTACATTTTTTTACAAAGTGTAGGTTCTGGATCTTAAGGTGATTTCTTTGGAGTAAAGCTTGGATTGACTATTCTCCTAACTTTTGGTGAGTCCTCAAGATTCGAGGACATATGGGTTTTAGTAGTTTCTTTCATGTCACTTTATTGTTCGGACTATGTTGAAGGGCCATGACCCTATTTTTTATTCAAAGTTGTATTAGATGGTTATAATGAGACATAGTTAGACTTCCGCTTGCTTTAATAAAGACTTCGATTGTATGGATAAAAGTTTTTAATTCCGCACCATTTTCTTATGTCTTATGTTATGAATGTTATGAGGCTTGTATGAGGAGGCTCTTTGGAGTCTTGTACGACGTGTTACGTCCGAGGTGTATTCTCGGGTCGTGACAGCACTGGGATTGGGTCTACTGGGCTACTATAGAGGGCATCACCAGCACTCACTTGTCACCGGATGCAAAGAGGTGGTTGCACTTGGTTATTAGGAGGATCCGCCCATCGGTCAACCGGACCGACGTGACCTTTTCTCGAGCTTTGGTAGTGGCTTGCGCTATACAGGGTATTGGACTAAATGTGGCCGGCAGATCATTTCAGAATAGAAGGTGTTCTACCGAGGCTCCAAAAAGACCTTCTTCCTACCTGGGCTGGTGACAACGATGTGTAAACGTGCGGGGGTCCACTCTTGGACACCGACGAGGTACTTCCCATGGATCCCCTTTTCACCCTTTTTTTATTAGGTAGGCTTCCACTTCCGGGAGTAAGAGGAGGAAGACGGACATGGCTAGTAGCATTCAGGTAGCTGTTGAGGCAGATGATGAGGGAAGGGAAGAGGACGAGGCCAACGATATTCTCCCTACCCAGTCCCAGTCCTCGCTATCCGGTGCTCGTGTGGAGGAAGACCTGGTGGCTGTCCGGAGGAAATTGAGAAGCTCATTTGCTAATGCTGCTTTAGTTTCACCCGCCACTGCTTTCGAGGTCGAGATGCTCCACCGCCAGTTGCGACACGAGAGGAGGAAGAGTATAGAGAGGGATCGTCTGATGGCCCGAATGTGGAAGACCATTAAGGCCATCTTCTCTTGTTTTACCCCCCAGAGGGATATTCCCCGACTCAGGCCAGAAGACTTTGTGGAATTTCCTTGGTTGAACGAGGCATGGTCTGGCGTATTTGAAATGACCCAAAAAGTTCTTAAAAATGTGCTTCGGAAGTTATCGGAAACTTGTTTAGCTATATATAAAAAATTCCATTTCGTTTTTCGAAAATCCGACTTCATATTCTTGTTTAGGGGGTCAAATTGAGTGGGAAATGGGTCTAACCCAAATTTTAGAGCAACCGTATCAAAATCCGAAATTTCCAAGTGAAGCCTTTTCAAGGGTCTACT
>JAJOOF010012969.1:0-19045 GCA_029582545.1 Solanum lignicaule | reverse complement strand
CCACAAAATTAAACTTAAAAGTTTTCACTAAACCCGTCTAAACTCGTCCTTTTGGACAGTGCTTCACTATTTCGGCCATAACTTTTTACTCCAAAGTCAGAATTGGGCAAACTCGGTGGCGTTGGAAAGAGGACTCGGAGACCTTTAATTGGATAGGTAATGGTTCACCTAATTCATTTTGAGCTAAAAGATATGACTATTTAAAGTTGACCCTTACAACTCACTAGCTCAAATGAATAGTTTCCGGACGTCACGGTCATTCCTTGACGTTTGACCTCAAATCTCTTTAACTAAACTTCAAAAGTCATTTCTCATCATTTCATCAAGTTCTCAACTCCAAACTCACATGTGAGGCTCTAGTTTCACTAGTTCGTTTTTAGGGTCGTTACAACAACCTTTATTGAAGTGGGAGACATCGGGGGATCATGTTATAGCTCATATGGTCTCTATATCGGTTAAGGCTAATTCCCCACAAGTAAGAATGAACTAAGGTTACTTCAAGAAGTATCGCATATGAGTTCAAAGGATTTTAAGATGAAGTTAGCTTGCATTGACCATGATATTATGACTTATGTTTTCTAACTCTTTTATATCATGTTTAGCTTGGTCAATTGCATGTCATGAAATCAAATGTCCCTTTTAGCATTAGTTTAAATGTTTTATGCACGACTATCATACTTGGTACATTATTTGTACTAACACATACTTTTTCCTACATTTTCCCAAATGTAGGGCCTGACAGGGTCATCAGTTTCGTGGCTAGAGGTTGAGTTTGAGATTTCCAAACTTTGGTGAGTCCTCATGCTTTGAGGACGGACTTTCATTATTTTTAGTTTCTTTCATATATTTCTCTTTTTGACATGATGTATGGGCTAGGTCCAATTTCATTATATTGTATTAGATGGCTATGATGAGACAAGTGTACTAGATTTCTATTGTGCCTTTATAAAATGTTTTGGGCTTGGACTACTGTTTTACTCTAATTGTTCTATTTCTTATGTTATGACAGCTAAGTGGCTCGTATGGAGTCCTTTGAGGTTATATACGCCACATTACATCTAGAGGGTACCCCTGAGTCGTGACAAAGAAGACACTAACTTCAATTGGAGATTTATAACTTGCAAATTGGAGAATTTAGGAACCCTGTGGAGGAAAGAGCTCTATAGGTGAAAATTATCATACCTTAATGCCAAAAACTTGAAATTAATCAAGGACTAGGAGACTTGATCTTGAAACCCTAGCTTTCTTCTTCTTCCTTAGAGAGAGAAATATTTGAAAGGATGGCTTGTTCAACTTTTGGGGAATTTTGGAGAATGAATTAAATTTGGTGTTTTGGGGGTTAAAAATAATTATATAGGGTTGTGGGTAAATGGTAAAATGACATAGTATTAGGTTGGAATAATTAGAAAAAGACCCAAAAGCCCCTTCTTAAAATAATTGCCGACCACACCAACTGACAGACCTATGGTTCGTTGGTCACACCATGGACCGTTCTGGTCGGCTGTGGGTTGGATCAGAGACCATCAATTTTGGACCCCCATCGACGGGACCCATGTACTATCTGTGGGTCCACTTATGGATCGTACATCCCATAGTAGGTCCCATATTTTAATCTTAAAATCTCACTAAGTCTGGGACTCACCTATGAGACCTACCTATGGCTCGTACATTGAATGATGAACCGTCCTAGTGAGCCATATGAAAAAATTGAAACCTTGACATTTTCAAAAAACTTGGACTGGCCAACCACCGGACTACCTATGGTCCGTGGTCTGACCTACGGACCGTTGGTGGCTCCGTCTGTATTGGCACTAAATTTTTGGAAAAACTAAAATTTTCGTATTTTTGAATTCGAGGTATTACAGTAGCACCCCTACCAAAAGCTCTTCCACCTCTATCGAACTATCCTCTACCTTAACCCCTTCGCTAGAGACGTTGAATCTCTAGCTAGAGCAACTGAGTAAGTGCACTAGGTCCTTGGTGAGTTTGTAAAGGACAATGCTGAATCATATGACCTGGATCCCCATATCCAAAACAAAACCTTGGTGTGGATGGCTGTTGTAACGGACCAAATGAGCTACTATGGCCACCTCGGCCGACAGACCAGATGAGCTACTATAGCCCCTTCGCCAAAACCATAGGACCCTCAGGACATCTTTCCACTCTTGGTTGCTAGCATGGATGCATAAACATGCTCGTGAGGCTGGAAAAATCTACCACCCCTATGTGAAACTATGCCTCTAGATGAGATGCCTAAAAACTAACTAGAAGAACGGGCCCTCTTGCCGTCCCTTAACTCCTCTTTAACCACCAACTTCATTGTAACCTTAATCCATAAGTTAACCTCATTCTAATTGGCCTAAATCCATGAATGTGCAGCAGTAAAATAGAGCAAAACACAATACTCACTACATTAAATAAACACCCAACCCCATATTTTCACCCCTAGACTTGGGGTTTTACCCACCCATCACAAAAACTAAAATAATTATACCTATCATGATAGTAGTCATGGATGTGATGAAATTAAGCAATTATAATCAACACTCACTTTGATTTCAACTTTCAATTGTTAATCGCAAAAGTAAAATTGATAACTCCAGAATTAAAGATGTTCTTCATTGGGGAAATATCTCATGCACAAAATCTCTCAAAATATTCTCTCTAAAGGCTCTGAAAAATTCACTACTCAAAAATCTCTTTTTTTCTCCTTTGGACTATTTATAATTTCCCAAAATTTGGCCCAAAATTTACTACGTGACCAGCTCGGATCCCTTTTTTCTTTCAACTACTCCATTTTTCTAAGGTGTTCTAGGAGCAGAGAAATTGTGGTCTATACCACTTGTTGAAAAGTATTCTAAGAATCTTGCATTTTCAAATTTTGTTCCATTGTTAGACCTTATGGAAATTAAGGAGGTTTTGTCCAAAAACAATAGTGAAAAAAGGAGACTTGATGTGAAACTCTAGCTTCTTCTTTCTTGAGCTTGAGAGAAAATTGGGTAGGATGAACTTGGTTGGGATTAGGGATTTAGGAAAATTAATTTTGAGTGGGTAGTTTTGGGACTTGAAAGGTAGTTATAGGGCTTAGGAATAGGGTCAAAACGACATAGTTTAGGTATTAAATGCATAGGAAAAGACCCAAATACCCTTAGGGGTCGTTTGGTAGAGTGTATGAAAATAATGTTTTGAAAAACTGCCGGAGGGACACTATGGACATTTGTGCTTTATCTGCATTTATGATTCTTCTTGCTTGTAATGATTAAACATTGTGCTTTATCTACATTTATGATTCTTCTTCCTTGTAATGATAGTTCTTGAAAATTGTTGTATTATAAAGTACCAGCAAAATTAAAGACTTTATTAGTAGAATTAAAAGATCTTTTGAATAACAAACTCATTTTAGATGTTTCTACACGTTATGATAATTACAATAGTAATTATGACGATAATAAAAAAAATAATGAGAGGTGGTGCATTGGCTCTTCTACTCTTTCATTCTCATAAATCGTTAAATTAGTAGCTTCATCAACAATATTTATGATTGAGTTCAAGACAACATATTTTTTTTCCACTAATAAATATGGGGTATGAATCCCTTGTTACATATTCTTTATTTTTATTGATGGGAGGGGCTGATTCCCCTAATATTGATTGTTTGCAAAATATAAAAAGTATCGAGTTCAACTATGAATAGATGATGTACTTTTGTTATACTATAGTATACCGAATCAATTATATTCGATCATATAGAAGTTTGTACTTTGCTATCATTATTATTTAGTTTTTTAGAGTTTTACACCAAACATTGTCTCTAGTAATTGGCATACTAAAGATAGTGACATCCCATTGCGCTCAAATTTTGAGTCTGTCTCTGATTATCGTCAGTGATTATAGTCACATTCATTTCTCAATTCTTTCTTTCGTTTTCAAATAAAGTAAAAAATTCTTTCGTAAAAAAAAGCACAACACTCTTTATATACTCATCTATGTTTTCATAGAGAATGGTAGAAAATATGAAGCTTTATATACACGTGAAGGGATTTACTAAACTCAATAAATTGAGTATTATGTACTCATTTCGTTCACTTTTATTTTTCATCATATAAAAATAATTTTTTACTTTTATTTGTTTACTTTAGCATAAAAGAGAAAGACAATTTTTTTTTAATTTTATCCTTAACATTAACTATTCATTTTTCCAAATCATTTTTAAGTCTATTAAAACTATATATAAATTAAAATGGATATTATAGTAAATATTCACGTCGTTTATATTTTTCTTAAAGAAGAGCAAAGTTTATCAGGGATAATTCAAAGTAATGGAGGAAGTAACAGTTAAGTTGAATTATTTTTTGTTGTTGTTTGAATTAGATTTTCTTGGTTATAAAAGAATAGTGATACAATGAACCCCCAACAGATCTTGAAATTAATATGAATTTTACTGTCTCGCTAACTATTCTGACACACTCAAGCTAATAGCACTCTCTAGATAAATAAAATTAGTGAATCAGAGTAATTATTACTAATAGAAAGGCATGAAAAATGTGAAGTGGTGAGCTCACATGAAGTGTATGTCTAAGCATTCACATGAATAGTAAGTGTATTATTCATGTGTATATGTTATAAAAGCCCAAAATTGAAGAAGAAACTCAATCCTAAAAATCATGACAACTTCTCCTCCCAAATATTTACAAGAGGATAACCTAAGTGAAGAGTGTAAGAAATTGCTCTCTATCCTACCAAAAGAAAAGGGATGGGTTGGATCATACGTCTACAATTATCAAGGTTTTTGGACACCACCAAAATTTCTTCAAGGTGTGATTTCCTTTCAACAACAATTTCAAGCTCAAGATAGTGATATCATTCTTGTTACAACTCCAAAATCAGGAACTACTTGGTTAAAATCACTTCTATTCACACTGATGAATCGAGTGAAACATCCTATTTTTGAACCTAATCACCCTTTACTTGTCAATAACCCTCATGTTCTTGTTCCATTCTTGGAGCATACACTCTATATTGATGGTCGAGTCCCTAATTTTTCAACCTTCACTTCACCTAGACTCTTGGCAACTCATGTGCCCTTTGCTTCATTGCCAAAATCAGTTCAGGATTCAAAAACCAAACTTGTTTACTTATGTAGGAATCCTAGGGACACTTTTATTTCCATGTGGCATTTTGCAAACAATTTAATAGTTCATCACAAAGTTACCAATTCTATTGAAGAAATGTTTGATCTTTTTTGTGAGGGGGCGAGCCTTTATGGTCCGTTTTGGAATCATGTGTTGGATTATTGGAAACAAAGCATAGAAAACCCTAAAAAAGTAATTTTCTTAATGTATGAAGAAATTACAAAGAAACCAAAAATTGAGCTTAAACGCTTGGCTAAATTCTTGGAATGTCCCTTTTCCATAGAGGAAGAAAATTCTGGAGTGGTGGATGAGATATTAAAAATGTGTAGCTTTGAGAATTTGAGCAATTTGGAGGTGAATACCAATGGAAAGTTTTCAACTGGAGAGGAATATAAATTGTTCTTTCGTAGAGGAGAAATTGGAGATTGGAAGAATTACTTTACTATAGAGATGAGTGATAAACTCAATCATATCATTGAAGAAAAGTTTCAAGGATCTGGATTAAAGTTTTCATATGTTTGATGAGGCATAAATATGCTATAATTTCAATTTAATGCAATTATTTATTATGAAAATCAGTGTTGAAGTAGTTGTGTTTAAGAGTAATGTAACAAGAGCAAACTACATAAGTTCTATTGTTGTAATACTATTTTAATGGTTCATTACTCAAATTTATTGCAAATTTTTGGTATTAAATTCATAATTCTTTATTTTGTCACAAGAAGTCATGTTTTTGTTAGTACTACAGTAGTGTTAATGAGGTTGGAGGCATTTTTTTTTCTTTTTGATTTTGGGATTATTCAAGTCCACAAGTATTGCTATAAATGTCAAATAAAAAATTAAAGGCTCAAACTTTATTTATAATTCATCAAAATGATTTAGAGTGACATACTAATGGAAGACTGGCTCTTCTGTGACAAAAATATATGAATTTATTACGTAATTTCTAATAATTGAATGACTATTTTAAGTAACAAAATCATTTTAGGTGCTCCTACGTGAGACGGTCATTACAATTTACTGTAGTGAATTATGACTATAGTAATAAAATAATGACAATCGTCGTCGATCAATTCTTTCTCTCATTTTCTTTTTATCTTGGATGACAAGATGTGTTTCTTTGTTCCTAAAGTTTTATCAAATTTCATTTTCATGTCATTGATTGTTGTAGTTTGCTCGAAAGAGAAATTGTAGTTCAATTCTAATTGTCAGATCTGCTCGAAAGAGAGATTTTAGTAAGATATCGGGTTGATTTGTATGTTACATAGATGAGAACGAAAGGTGATTCTATAATATGATGCTTTGAGATCAAAAGAAGAATTGTGTCATTAATGATTACCCAACGTGTCCATGTTTGTTTAACATTATTGAGCAAACACTTGTACTCCTATTTGATGGTGATACCAACTCACACACCCCTAGATCATCTCTTAATTGTTTAAATCTTTGTTTTTAGTTGAATTGTTTTAAATGATTCCTAAACCCTAATCTTAAATTTGGTGGAATCATCCACCCATTTTTTATAATTACTACAATGAGTTGGTTTGCACTTTTAATTTTCTCATTAAATTCTTACATTTAGATCACTCTCTGTGGGATTTGATCCTGACTCTTTTGTTGGGTATTTATATTGCTAGCGATTGCTTACTCTTTAACTCCTTTTTAGGGTAATTTGAATGTTATAAAACATGACACAATTGCCAAAGATTGGTAACTAAGACTTCAATTTGTAAAGTTTATTTGTGAACTTGTTTGTTTGTAGTATAATACATTTTTGTCGGTGTTGTTGTTGTGCCCCTTTTTCAGGTGGAAATATGAGTGAAAATGAAAGTGACGATGTTAGTCACTATGAGCAAAATGATAACATGAGAGATATGAATGACATGCATGCTAATGTCGTCAAAAGTACATGAGCAATCCAATTACCTCCTACTAGTAGGAGAGCTATGTTTCATGTAAGTGGAACTATTTTGCAATTTATCCAAATGAGACGAATGTTTGAAGGTCTTGCTCATGAAGACCCCATGAATATCTCCAAAATTTTGTGGACATTTGTGGGCCTTTTGTCTTTAAGAATATTTCACAAAATCCATACGTTTGATGTTGTTCCCTTTCTCCATATAGGGAAAAGCAACAAGGTGGCTGACCGAACTACCAAATGATTCCATAACTTTGTGGGAGGAACTAACAGAATCGTTCCTTAAAAGATTTTTTTCCTTCTTTGAAAATGGTAAAAATAAGAGACATTGTCACGACCCAACAAACCCCCCTAGACGTGGCATGGTGCATATGACCTTAAAAGGCCCTACACAAGCCACTTAGCATACATCATACAAGATAATAGATTTTAAAAGATAATTTATATCATAAAACATTTGTTCAAATATGAAGCAGAAGTCTAACATAGTAACAAAGCCATCTAGTACATCAAGAGTGAGTGGGACGTAACCCATACATCAAATACAATACAGAAATGTATAGACAATAAGCAATAAAGGGTTTGGTCCACGGAACATGAGGATTCACCAATGTGAACACTAGCCACGAGGATGTGAAATCGGAGCGTCAGACCCTACATTTTGGAAGAATGTAGGCAAGAGTATGCGTTAGTACAAAGAATGTACCAAGTATGATAGCAATGCATAAAGTTACAAAATAATTCTAAAAGGAATTTTCATGACATGCAATGACCAAGTTAAAACATAAGATTAGAGGTTAGAGGCATAATCATGATCTTGGTCAATGCAAGTAAAAATCATCTTTAAACACACGTGAGATACTTCTAGAAGTAACCTCAGTTCATCATTTTTGTGGGAGGTAGCCTTAACCGACATATAGACCATGTGAGCTATAACATGGAATTCAGTGTCTATCCCACACCGAAAAGAGATGTTCTCACTTTCCAAGGTAAGAACCATACACTTCTAGCTTAAGTGGATCCACTAGCTAATGTTTATCTAAGACAAATCTATGGTGGAACATAGTTTATGCGACATGGGTAATCACCTCTTGTCCACTCAGTGCTAAGCATAAATTCCATGAAAAAGTCATTAGCCTTTACTTGTCTTATCATTAAGAGACATGGATAATCACTGCTTGTCTTATCATACATGGAAGGCACATAAATTAGCCAATCCAAGTTAGGTTTCATTAGAATAGCTCCTAAATCTTAATTTAAAGTTCAGTTGAGAAAACCTTTCAACTCTAAGAATCTTTATGTGATAAAACCCTTTCACATTCATGTATTGAGCAGTATGTGAGAAATCCGTTCATAACAACACCAACAACAAGATTTATGCTATACTCTCAAAGACCCTTAAATAATTTTTTCATCAATTTCATAAAGAACATGCATATCTTCATGAATTCATCTTTCATAGTTCAAAACTCATATCATATCATCATAGTCTAGAAAAATAGGTTATGCATTGGTTCATTGGGGATTCAACTTAAAACATGCAATTACTTCAATTCATGCATAAGAATATATAAAACAATCAATTGGATCAACATTGAAAGGAACCCATGACAATTGAATAAAGCCCTAATTTGATTGGGGAATCTAACTTCACAAAATTGGAGAATTTAGGAACCTTATGGAGGATAGAGCTCCATAGATAAAGACTATCATACCTTGTAGTTCAAAGCCCAAAATCTATGGTGGATTGGAGCCTTGATCTTGAAACCCCTAGACTTCTTCTTCCTTAGAGAGAGAAATATTTGAGAGGATGAACTTGATCAACTTTTGGGAATTTAAGAGAGTGAATTGAATTGGGTGATGTAGGGGATTTAAAATTATTATATAAGGCCTAGGGTAGAGAGTAAAACAACATAGTATTGGATTAAAATAATCAGGAAAAGACACAAAACTCCTTCAAAAATAATTATCAAACCCCATCGATGACTTGACCCACAATCCGTAGATCCAACTACCGACTGTCTTAGTAACCTGTCGGTGGTTTCAAAAATTTGTTTTTGGACCTTCGAATGATGGGACCCATGTATGGTCTGTTGGTCAACCTATGGTCCGTACATGGCCACCGGAAGTTTCACTTTTGGCCCTCAAAATTTCACTAAGTCTGGGACTCACCTACGAAAACTACCTACAACTCGTATATTGAACGACGGACCGTCCTGGTGAACCGTAGAAGAATACTAGGACATGAAATTTTTTCCTGAACTTTTGAACATGCCGACCACAGTTCCACCTATGGTCTGTGGTCCAACATACGGATCGTCGGTGGTTCTATTTGTACTGGCACCAGATTTGTGAAACTTGAAATTTTTCCTTCTTTTCAAATCTGAGATGTTACAAACATTTGTTGTGAGTGTAGTGTGAAATTAAGTCAAGAGTGAAAAGCACAACATGGGAGATACAAATACCCATTCGGCGATTCGCCGAAGTGGTTAGGCGAACATCTTCATGTTCTCCTTCTCTCCTAAAACATGAAACATTTTGCACCTTTCCTGTTCCATATTACGGACTAAAGGATTACTAGTGTTACCATTTAATGATCTAGGTACGAGTTTGATACGTGTCTGAGCATTCAAGGGTGTAGTATAGTGTCAATGAAGATAGTTGAGACCTGGGGTCTCCTGAAGCCTAAATTTGAGGAACGACAAGCTAAAGAACGAACGACGATTCACCGATTGTGCTTGGTGATTCTGACTAATGTCGTTGATCAGGTCGCACATGGAATTTCACACTAATTCTTTGGAAAATTATAAATAGCCCAAACGATTGATAAATTGTATCTTATAATCTTTTATCAAATTCTTTCTTTTACCTATTCTAAATTTTTTATATTGAGAAATAGACACCATGTCCAGAACGAAGTAGGTGGTCACATAAGAATTTACAGAATCAAGGTCGAATAATACAAGATACTCCTTTCATAGTGCCCATATCAAATATTTCTATTCCTTTGACTCCATCCCTTTAATTTTTAGCTATACATAATCAACCAGTTTGGTCCCATTACAATCATACACATACTCGATTTATCAAACCCTACATACTCCTCATGGTATTCCAATGAAGTCAACACTCTGATTACTAACACAACATCATAACCACACTGGCCATTTACCATGCTCTCAAACCATCACTAGTATTAAAGTCTTCTTAGCAAACACATTGTCTCTTCCTTAAATTCTGAACTATGGCTCTCTCTTTCCATGTAATTATTCCATGACAGATACGGGTCCCAACCAAGGCTGATAACACTAATTCTGAATCTGGTAGTACCATCCCATCGAGATAAAGCTATTGAATCGCCCAAAGTTAACTACACGTAATATTTCAAATACCAAATTTTAACTACCATTCACATTGTCATATACCACAAGAAAAAACATAGATAAATTCTTGTCCACCTCAATAATTATGTATTCTATAAGCATATAATATTGATTTACCATAAAGTGTCTATGAACGCATCATAATAGTCTGTGTAGTCCCATTTAACAAAGTAGTTTCAATCCCAGCAAAATCCTCAATAACCATATAGAACTTAGGTCCATACAATTGTGCATCCATAAGTCACCTACCATAATTTGAACAATCTAGCCCCACATAACAATACAAAATATTCCACACATTCTTGTTTGTCACCCAATTCAAAACTCAATCTTCATGAAAGTCGTTGATAAACCCTTAGTAAGTCTGTGCCGAACCAGTTCACATCTCATAGTCATATCTAAACATGAAGGCAAAAATCCATACAACCTTCAACTTCAAACCAAGGGTCAATACGAGAGGTCTTATTCCTTCACCTTTCTCAAATTCTTCCCATGACGCAAATTCTTAATACCTCAAACTCTTCAATACACCAGTCTCGTGTTACTTTTGCTAACTCGTGTACCAATCTTATCATTTGACCAACAGCCCATGACATTTTAACTTATCTTCTAAACCAACACTTTAAAGCGAGCCCTTTCATACAACCCAAACCGTGCACTAGTCCTTCAAAATGCTCATTACCCGATGGGATCAACCATTCTTTACCTTACCGATTCATACCTTGACAAAACATACTACCACGTTTGAATGAAAGACTTGAATTCAGATTCCATCCGTTCTAGTTACCAAACCTGAAACCATAAATAAACTTATCACCACACTCAAGCTGAACATTTGTAGAATTCTTTCTCAAATCTTATCTGATAGTTTTTAATCTATATGTATGACACGTAACAATATAGCCATAACCAGAGCAAAAAGAGATAGAACCACATATCTCTAAATCCTACATATTGCTATAAAAGTTAATAAATAAAAAATATCACTAAAATTAGTAATTATTTATTTAAAAATACTCATTCAAATAATTTTTCCCCATTATTTTGCTAGCCCAGTCCAACTCTAGACCACTAGTGTTATTTTTTTATTATTAATAAAATTTGGTCCATGTGACCCCTTCTTTAAAAATATATAGCGTTCCATGAAATTTTCATCAAAATATTCTTTGGATTCCATATTTAATAATAAAGTTATAAAAAAAAGGAACAAAAAGAAATGCAGCATGGTATTCCAAAATTGTCCATGCTCAAGTGGCAATAGAGGAAAATTACGATCGCAAAAAAAAAGTAAAATTACCAAAAAAAAGTCCAACTACGCATATATTGAAGAGTCACTCTGCTTAGATCTCCACGCTGTTACACACTTGGTAAACTTCTCTCCTTTCTTTTGGTGAAGAGAGAACAAGTTTCAACTATTGTGTGGCCATGACTCTGGTAAGTTGCTTAGGTCTTGTTTTTTTTTTGTCATGATTCCCTTTGATGTAAAAGATAGATCTGGGATTTCAATAACTGATGAATTTATCACGAAAGATTTCATTTTTACTATTGAATCTGCTAGTATATTTCATCTGTTCTAGTTGTGGGTTTGTAATTCTACTTTATTGTGAAAAGTTCATATGGGTATGTGCGATAGTTTTTTTCTGTATATATATATTATTATATGTAAAATCTAAGCAGAGGTTAATTATTTTTTCTGCAAGTGGATTTATGAATCCGACACATGAAATAAGTTAAGCAGTGCTCTAAAGAAAATTAATCATTGAACAAAATTCATCAGTAATTTAATTTATAGATTAGTATATGTAATCTTAACTTGGGGAACTACATAAATGTTTAATGGGAATTTCGAAATATAATTGGAGTGGAATTACGAATTTCTGGTGAAAAGATTTGTAATTTATTATGGTAAGAATAATTAAAATTAATTAATTGAAATTATTTCCATAATAAGAAGTCTTACTAATTTAATTTGGTGTCCCTACATCGCCCATATTTAACTAGAACTCAGAATCCTATTTTCTAGGGATAAAAGAAGAAAATAGCGTGGGTTTTCTTATTCCAAGAAAGACCATGCATTTTAGTTCTTATTTTTGGACTGGGAAGAAATCTTTATAAGTAGGGGTTCTTCTAACCTAGAAGGAAATAAGTTTTCTACACGATACTTGCCCACTCAAGTATTTAGAGAGTTTGGATGTGACATGAGATCATTGTAGCAGACTGCAGAACTGATATCTAACTTGTGGATTCACTTGAAGATCTATCTAACTTGTGGATTCGCGTGAAGGTATCTGCTCAAGCATCAAGAGCTAATTCTTAAATTAAATTTCAGAAGTTTATGTGTGATTTCTAGCATAAACATATTTGTTATTTACTATTTATGTAAGCATTATGATTATGATATGCTTTCGTTGTGCATATAGTTTTCCAACATAAAGCCAAGCTATATTTTCACTATGTATATTGTTTTTGTTGTATATATAAGTTAAGTCATCAAGGCAATCATCAAGGTGCTAAGCAGTGTATTATACTTTTGATTGAATCTAAGTTTAGTCCACTTATAATGTACAAGTTTTTTACACACTTTACTACAAATGATCAATCTTTTATAACAACAAAATAGTGTGAAAATCAAAACACAATATACAACTGACAGTTCTAGATAAAAGAGTAACAAACTTAAAAGATCAATTTTATGAAACACAACTACAACGATATGAACTTGCTGATAGTGAATAATTTTACACTAAAATGCACAACGTACATACATTCTAACAGAGAATACAATGCACATAATGCTTCACCAAGAATATATGAAGAAGCGAGTAAACAACAACAAAGTGATTATAATTAAACGATGTACCTTTAGAATAAAGAGGATTCACAAAGATTTCCAATGATTTCTTTATGGGAAGTGGTCTTCTGAAACCACTAAATCTTACATAATAGAGATAGTAAGATAGGAATGAACTAAGATATAATAGAGTTAGAAAGACGAATTTCCTATGAAAGAATCAAGGATTATCTCAACAAATTAAATAAGAACAATGTATCCGGTGTAAGCTTACAAATGAGGTTTGGGGAGGGTGGTGCAAGAATTACGTCAACCGAAATGGTTTTTCTGTGAAAAAATTAGGCTTAAGGAATCACTAAATACCATATATTGATACATACCAGCGATTAGCAAAAGAACTTTGACCTCAAAATTTCCCTAAGACAAGACTAATTTTGTAACAATTCGTTTGTACCAAATATAATACTGGCGAAATAACATTAGGAAATTTTGGTCAGTGTAGAAAATTTATCATAAATAGTTTCAAATAAAAATTATTTAAAAGTACTTGAGAACTTTAAAGTTTGCCAAGTGGGTAAGAAAAATGGTACACTCATATAGCACCAATAGTGTCAAACTGAGAATACGTGAATGTAGAATTTTTTTATTTGTTGAAGTACCAAAATGCCCTCGGACAACGAAGACCTACTTGGGAGTAGGGGTATTCATGGTTCGGTTTGGATCAATTATTGGTTAAAATCAAAACAAAACCAATTTAGTCGGTTTTTAAATTTCTAAAACCAAACCAAACAAAAAAACCGTTCGTTTGGTTATTTCAGTTTGTTTCGGTTTGGTTCAATTTTTTTGGTTTTTTTGGTTTGAAAGTAATAATTTTTTGAATACATATTTATCTTGATATATACAGACACCTAGTACCTGAACAATCCACATGAAAGTTACTGTGGATTCAATTAAGCAATTAAACAATACTAAAGTTATTATTACACGAACAAAGTGATTCAATTAAGAGAAACTCTGACTATCTTATGTAGAGGTAGGGTAGGTAAAGACCAAAATAATGAATTTTGATGGACTTGGACTTAGGGTTGTAATAGTTGGATTAAAACTTAACCATTAGCTTAAGAAAATTTGTAAAGTTAAAGACTTAAATAAATTAAAATTTAACAAAATATTTAAATTTTATTTATGAATAATATAAAAATAATTTTAAAAATTATATATCTAATTTCTTGGTTCATTTTGGTTATTTTTGCGTTTTATTTTTAGTAAAACCAAACCAAATAGTATTGATTTTCAAAATTTAAAACCAAATCAAACTAAATATCAGTTTTTTTTAATCGGCTCGATTCGAATTGCGATTTGATTTGGTTTTTATAACCATAACCATGATTAGCCCTAGTTAGGACTCATATTTATTTAGAAGCATAAGAGGGAAAGATGACAAAAACAAGCAAAGTGAAGAAAATCAAGTGCTTAGTAATGGCTATCATTTTCTCAAAGTTATTTTGAGTTTTATGTGAAAATTATTTTGGTGTGATTGAATAGAACACATTTTACATTGATATTTATAGTGGTTGAAATTATTTTTCCCAACAAAAACAAGCAAAGTGAAGAAAATCAAGTTCTTAGTAATGGCCATCATTTTCTCAAAGTTATTTTGAGTTTTTATGTGAAAATTATTTTGGTGTGATTCAATAGGACACATTTTACATTGATATTTATAGTTGTTGAAATTATTTTTCCCTAATCCAAAAATCACTTTTTATTAAATAACTTACATATTCAAGTAAGCATAACAATAACTTTTTACAAATTCAATTTCAGAAAATCTTAATCAGATAATATTGTTTGACAAAATCTTTTCTCAAACTCCTTACAATTCTCTATTTATAATTGTGTTTGTCTATATATAGTATATTTGTACTACATAATTGTTTATCTTTTTTTTATACAAATGAATTCAAAGTTCCAAACTATCAAAAAAAAAAAACTTTGCTTCCATTAATTTTTATTTTCCTTTTTTTGGTTAAATTATTTACCTTTTAAATCTTTCTATAGGAAATTATGAATCTCAATCATCATTTTTTAGTCTAGACTCATAACAAGAAATAAATACTTCTTCCGTTCACTTTTACTTGTCATGTTTCGCTTCTTGAGAGTCAAACTGTAAGAAAATTCACCAATATTTTAAGAAGTATATATTCATCATATTAATTCACTTTCTTTGAACTATTACATTTAAAGTGAATATTTTTGCCTTTTGATTAAAAAAAATATTAAGGTAAAATATACCCTTGTTTTAAAAAAACAGTTCATTTATATCCTTGTTGTTACATAAATGACTCAGATATATCTTTTTTGCCTGACGAAAGTAAAAAAGTCAACTTTAAATTTTAATTTTATTTTTAATAAAATAAAATCCACATAGGAGTATATTCGATCCTTCTCACAAACTTCAGGGGAATATTTGATTCTTCTCGTAAAATTTAAGGTTACATTTAATCATTCTCACACATGATCTTTTTTTTTCTTTTTCTTTTTTGCATTTTTCGATCCTTGGCATTAAAAAATTTGTACTACCGCCCAAGAACATAATCGTAGAGCGGAATCAATCAAACTGGTTGTATTGGTACCCATTAATCATTAGGATACAACGTTAAACAAGACGTTTCTTTCAAATATCGTATTCATTAAAATAGTATAATACACCGTATGATACGTAATGAAGCGATATGAAACAACTATGCACATCCAAACAAGGTGTAATTAAAAAAAAATTAAATCGATTAAGCCAATTGATGTCTCATTTTTTGACAATCATAAGTACAAAGGCAAGTTTGAGATTCTCCACCAAACATCTTGCATTATGCCTCAGGGTGTCCTTGACTAAAGAATCTTGTGCATGTCTCATGGCAATATATTACATTCCATATTGAGTCACATGGACCAAGACCAACTGTACTACAAACCCCTCCCCCCCTTTATGAAAATAACTGGATTAAGAGTACGACTAATAATAGATTAGACTAAGTCTAGACCACATTCCTCATGAGATCGACCATAACCTCTGTTAGGTTAGGAAGCCCCCTCTTTGGCTGCTCTGAACACATAAGACCTAATAGAGAAATTCAACACTCTCACGAACTTGTGGACTCTCTCTGCCTCATCCCGAATAATGATCATAGTATATCTAGATAACCTGTAAAAATGAGACTCGTACTCAATCACGGATAAACTTTATGTGTCAAGCCCTTAAATCTCAGTCGACTCGCCTCTCTCACGCTCTAAGGGATGAAGCAATCCTGAAAAGCACAAGAGAATGCATACCACTCTGTCGGAGGAGATCCAACTAGTCTAGACCTCACATAATTCCTCTACCACTCCCTGGCAGATTTACAGAGCTAAAGCGCAAAAAAACGAACACCGTGTGCATCAACCATACCCACTGCCTCTAGCATCTCATAGTATAACATCCTCGCTCTTACCACCCTGAAATTGGGTGGTTTCATATTCCGAAACATCTCAGAACTCTATTAATCAACTACTGTCAGAATAACCTCAAAAGAAATATGTGCACCAATAGTCTGTATAGGAACCATTGGTGGCCGACCCACCTAATCATGAATCACTGGATCCTATTGATGCCCTGGGGTCTGAGCCCCCACTCTCATCTAAGAACCCCGTATTGTACCTGTCGGACCACCCTGAGAGAAGTTTTCCAACACACCTAGGATCCTCAACAAAGTATCTTGAAATAAAGGAGTTGCATACTCTGGAGGAACCTGGTCCCTCCACAACCTCAATATATGGCTCAGGGGAGACCTCTCTAGCTTGGCCTCTAGCTAGTGACCCTCCACAGATGACCTCTTGCCGATGCTACTCCACAAGCACGACATCTAGCTTGAGCTCTAACCCTACCCCTAGTTGGGTTCTCAATAACTGCCCCACAAGCTTCCTTCCCCTAACACCGGAAATAGAATCTCCAGTCCTCGTCATTTGTCAAAACAACACGCAGCAACTCAGCACTAGCGAAGGATATGAAAAAATGAATAAAGGAAGTTTCCTAACAGTCTTCATAGCCTCTCGAAGATAGGTACAAGCGTCTCTGTACCGATCCTCGAGACTCAACTTAGACTTGGCTTGTACACACGTGAGACCTATGTACCTGGGAATTTAATACTATTTGTCACGATCTAAAAATGGACGTAATGAGACTCATCTATTCCCACTAAGACAAGTTAGCCTCAAACCCAACAACACAAAAGAAATGTAGAAAGTAAGTCAATTATAGCATAAAAATGAAAAGTTGGTCATTCTAAAACACTCCAAAACTTGGTAGAAGTGTTTTGACTAGGTCTATTTTGGACCTGGTTTTTGGTACAATTTTAATTAATAAATAGGATGTCCCACCTTTTAACAAACCAAAACGTGCACAAGACACTAATATAATAATACATAATTTGAAATATAATACAAGTCTCAATGTCTTTTGTTCTCGGATAGAACAAAACATAAAGTAAGGAACAAGAGGGTCCACCAGGATGACAAGCAGCTACCTCTCAACGTATCATCAGAAAGCCTCAGAAATAAATGAAGGAGAAAGGTCACACGGATCCGGACTCGGAACCTACAGAAGTGTAGAAGCAAGGAGTGAGTACCACACTACACGGTACTCAACAAGTAAACCACTAAAACAAGGTAAAACTAGCTAGAAAATGAGAAACTTCTTTCATTCCAACCGAACTGCCAAAACAACAATGTGCATTGAAATTAGTCCAACCTAACAATTTACAATAAACAACTCATAAGGCTCCATAGTCCCAGATCAATAGTTATAAATAGTCAAATCACAAGTATCAAGTTCATGGATCACAAGTATCAAGTCATCAATCACAAGTAATAAGATCATCGAGCACAACAATCAAGTATATCAAACACAAGTATCAAAACTATCATGTACAATTAACAATTGAGACTCATGATGAGTCCACAAATTGGACTCATTTAAGGCTTTACTTTGATAGAAATAGTGCCCTCATATGCTTACTTTGTCTCAATATCTGATGAAAACTCTTAAGTTTCAGGTATTTGAAGTTTTGGTGGAAGCATGGACACTTAGGCGCAAAAAGGAACAAAAAGGCTGAAAAGAACGAAGAAGTTGAAGCCTACGTATCGCCAAGCACACTTGGCGACTGGTCGAAGGAACGCACTCCGCCCTTTGTTCCAGTACGCGAAGCCCTGAAGGAGAAGGATAAAAAGGCGATGAAAGGAGCAGTCGGCGCTTCACCGAATAGTTCTGTGAAGCAGTACTATACCGCCTAATGACATAGAGCACGATGACGCTGAAGGCTAGTGCAAGACGGCGACGAACTACACCAAAGGGAGAATCACCGAGTTAATTGACGATTCTGACTAACCTCGCCAAAAGATCCGCCAGCACTATTTTCTGAAGTCTATAAATACTAAACTTATTATTAATTTTTATAGAGTCGAACATTAATTTTAATTTTCATAATAGAATAGTACTTTTTGGATATTTTCTCTCAAGTTTGGAGAGGGTTTTGGGAGACTTGAAGAAAAAAGGATTTCATCTTTCCCAAGTTAGAAGTGGGTCTTCTCCATTCTTCCTCCTTTGCTTAAATCAAGGTTTAATTTCTTATACCCATTTGATTTTAGTATCATTTTAGGTGTATTTTGTTATTTCTTGATGTGTGGCTAAAAACCCCCCATTCTTGTGGTGTGATTTAGCAAATATGTGTTGATATTATTGTTGGGTCTTGTTTGCTGATAGGTTAGATGTATTTTAATGGTGATTTCACCT
>JAJOOF010012968.1:0-11381 GCA_029582545.1 Solanum lignicaule | reverse complement strand
TTACACACACCATGATGAGAGTGGTATAAAAGAGATAAGTGTGTTTTTCAAACTAATAAGTGATAGTTTAGGTATGAAACTCACACTCTCAATAGTTTAGGTATGAAACTCAAAAAAAAGATATAGTTAATCCAGATCACATGCAAAAATATTCATAATTTGAATAAAATGTGTAATAAGAAAACTTTATCATATATTGAAAAGTTACATTAACATAAATCATAGTTTAAATGTCTCAATAAAATTTGATGAAAATTTTGAGTGATTACACAAAAGGACAGCTAACTTTTTTTTCTTCTTAAGAATGGTAAGTGAAATAATGATAATTAACTTATTATATTAAACTACACTAATAGTCTAAAAACAATTTACACCGTCATATAACTTAAATCTATTTAATAGATCATTAATGTTTAATTTTATAGTAGGTATATATGCAAACAAATTCATGGATGGAATTTAATGGAATATGGGGCAATATGTTTTTGAAAAAAGAAAAGAAAAGATGGAAATAAATGTTGGAATCTCTTTATTTATAGTCATGTACCCTCAATGAGAATCAATTTCAACATATTTTGGTGAAATATTTAAGGCCAAGATTATATACTTAATATGAATATGAAGGCCGTGATCAAGTTGTTCAAGGTCAAGGGTGATCAAGTTGATTGAACAAGTAATTTTCTAAATGGAGTTTTTTTATGTTTAAAAGCTCATAAATATTTTTTTTTGGTCAAGTTAGACATTCAAAAATTGCCAAGTATAATTTACTTTTTCAATATAATTTGCAGACATGACTATATCCGAAGAATAGCAACCATGAATTTGCTCATCGAAAAAAATCAATATATTAACGTGGAAATCTACCAGCCTTATTCAATTTTCCTTTGGCTTTGTCCAAATTCGCTGTATATTTTTGAACATTCAATTCTTGTCTACTAATTTTCAATTCACACGTTTCTATTTAATTTAATAATTATCTTTGCTCTATGTTTATAGGAAAAACTACATCCATTAAGGGTGTGTTTGGCGAGAAAGAAAAATATTTTATAATTATATTTGATTATTTTTTAAAAGTAAGCTTTCTAAATAATATATATGATGATTATCGTATTTTTAGCCTTTGACTAATCTGGTTAATGAGTACTTCGCTCCTTCCCCAACCCTAACACTCCCACCCCCTTAGCCAGTACCACCCTAGTGGATCCGAGATCGTCATTAAGAGGTGTCGATGGTTGTAGTAAAAAAGATATAATTATGAGGTATCGATGGTTGTCGTAAAAAAAATATAATTACGTTGCTACTAAAGACTAGAACACACAATCTCAAGGACTTTTCACAACACCTTAACCACTAGACTAAGCTTTTAACTTGTATTAAGAAGTGTCAATACTAATATATATGTTAATTGAACAAAAAATTGACCTCGTAATTTTTCGACGTATGGGTGGATACTCCCCTGCTTATGGCCTGACCACGCCCCTACCCCTCAATTCACCCTTCATCTAACCTTTGCGCTATAGTATGTTTTTAAAATTATATATAAATATTTTTATGATAATATTCAACCAACTTATCAAGCATCATAAAATAAAAAATTAAATCTTTTAGAAGACATCTTTATGGGAAATATTTTCACACCAAAGACACTCTATTTTATTGATATAATGTTTAAAATTTCCTTAGAAAAAAAAACATTATTACTCTTTGTTTGATTACTAGAGGGATAGGATTAGCCTAAACGTTTTACCAACTAATTACTTTTTTGTGTGGCAAATTATAGGCCTAACCTTATCAAAATGAAGCCACTAACATTTGATTTTCTATTTTTGGTAAATACTTTTTTATTTTTGTTGCTTGTAAGCTTTCATTTTCCCACAAAAATAGAAAGAAAGAGATAAAAGTTAAATATTTTTGTGCTTTAAGAATTTGCCAATTTTTAAAATTAATGTTATTTAAAATACAGCCACATTATAATAAGTAATATATTTAAAGTTTAGCCGCTTTCTTGCCTCCTCTTTTTTCCTTCTTGTAATATCCACCTATAGACATAACATAACATGATACATACGAAATAGTTTTATTATTATTAAAATGTCATATTAACAATTATTAAATTAGATCAAATATGCTCTTATAATATACGTATAGGTTCAAGTATGCCCTTGTTATATTCTTTGTAAAATAAAAACATTTTAATCTAATAAAATAATATTATAATATGATTAGGTCAAACTATTAAGGAATTACAAAAGAAAATGAAATCATCCTACTTTAAAAATATTTTTTTCTTTTTGTATTTTTAAATAACAATCCTAAAATAGGTATTGATGCACGTAACCCATGAATCATGATGGACCAAATTAGAATATTATTTGCGGTGTTTTGCTTATACATAAAGGAGTTGTCCACATTACTATATTTGTCCTTTATTTTATTTTTTTATATTTTTATATATATAGTAGTAAATTAGTAATCGCTCCACTTTGTGAAGCTAGATGCATGAATAGTGCCGGATTAGAGGCGGACTCACATATATATGGTGGAGTGTACATGCATTCTTTAACTTCAAAAAGAATTATGTGTATATAAGTATATTTATTTTGAGAATATTAGAATATAATGAACAATGCACCCATGAGGAGCATATGGTACCCTTGTGCCGTTGGTACAAACCAAAACAACCACCCTTGAGACTGGGTTCAATTTCCAGCTACAGATCAATCGAATACTACATTATTCGTTAATTGTAATTGAAAGTTTCGCTAAGATGCTAACGCCTCTATGTGGGATGACTGTTGGAAATAATAATTCAAAGTTGGAGTAGGAATCCTAGTTGTTTAGGATTTATTATTTATGGTATTTACTTATTTATGTTTAATTAAGTTTTGTTAGTTAGAATAGTTCCTAGTCCTAGTTTAGTTTGGTTTTTACCTTTATAAATAGGTATGTTACTAGTTATTTTCAATACACACAGAAAATAGACAGAAAATACATAAATATAAGAAACATACAGAACTTTTGAATTTATAAATAAAATATTTTTTCTTCAATGACACATAAATTCAACAGTTTAATGGAGGATTTTTATATCAATCTTTTAAGCTTCTACTATTTGATTTTGGTTGTCCTAAGTGATATATGACTTTATCAATTTAATGATAAGTCTCAAAATAACGATAAAATCGACTTCATATAATTTATAAATCACGGTCTTTGAAATCAATTATTGATAATTGACATCAAAATAAACATTAGAGTTTAGCCCCTTCACATGCTCGAAAACATGGAATGCTTCGTATAACACTGACTAATTTTTGCAACTTTAAAATGTTTTCCGCAGTTTAAATTGACATCGTAGGAAACATTTCTTTTTTCATTTTAATTTGATGGAAAATATGCATGGTTATTGCTGGCTTAATTATTTAATAATGTTGTCATTACGATACTGATAGTTCTAAATACATGTTGTCAGCTTTATTGTACGTTGACTCTACTGAAGTAAAATAAAAAATTATTTACTTCATTTTCATCAATGAAATTAAAGCTTATAATATATTGCATTATTTGAAGAAAAAAAAAAAACAAAGGTCATAACTACAAAGTTACACCACTTTCAATATAGCCAAAAGGCCACAACTCTTCATGTATTATTAACATTAAAAATAATTGTTTTTAAAAAAAATTATTCATGCTTTAAATGTCTAATTCAATTAGACGATAAAAGAGTGTATATCTAAAGAGAAAAGATATAAAATGACATCTAAAGTTGTCCTAAATTTTTAAAAAGACATCTAAAGTTTGCGGGCGTCCTATTACCCCATGAAACTATTTCAAATCACAATAAATAAACACTTTTGACCCATTTTCACAATAGTTGTGTTCTCACATTTGATAGGCGCGTGGAGGAGTAAAAATACACTCCAAACCAGTGTAAAAATGTCATGTGGCACTGACAATTTGAATTTTCTTCTTTACTAAAAGACCCACTTTCCATCTTCTCCAAAACCTCCATTGATAGATGTTGAAGAGATTCCATCTACAACCAAAAAAAAAAAAAAACAATCCCCAATATCCTCAATGAAATTATCATCTATCTTTACTAGCTTCAATTTCTTCCTTTTATTTTATTTAAAAGTTGTGAAATCAACTAATTTGTAAATCTTGAAAGTGCAATTGCAAACAAATTTTAAAACTAAATCAGTGAAGAAACATTCAAACTCAAATCAGTCCTAAACTAACACTACATACACATGAATAATAGATAACACAAAAAAGAAAATAACAACAAATCACTATAAAGATGATTTTACAAAAAATCACTACTATATAAGAAGAACATTTTTTAACAAAAATTTGCATTCAAATCAAGAAACAATTAACATGTGAGCCTTCACTTCTTTGACTCCATAATTCAAGAAATTATCTCCGCAAAACAAATTTATTGTGACTATTAACATGCTGTAGGGTTTTGATCATCAAAGAGAGAGAGTGGAGTGAAAATCTAAAAGGGGTTTAGGGTTAAATGGAGCGGGTCATGATTAAAATGTGAATGCGTCAAGATTTAATTCAATTTTTACTAAATAGATTGGAAAAAATATGTAATTATATTATTAATTGGGGTGAGATTCACGCTCAAGCATTGAGAATGCAGATTGTGTAAAAAGTGTGTATTTATTGTGATTCTGAAATGTTTTGTGGGGTAATAGAACGTCCGCAAAGTTAAGATGTCTTTTTAAAAATTCGGGACAACTTCATGTGTCACTTTATATCTTTTCTCAATATCCAAAATGACATAGAAAGGAGTGTTGAAGAGTTTCCACATTGAAGATTTAGAAAATAAGTTATCTTTTTAAATGATTCTCAAATTTAAATTAACAATCAATCAATCGATTACACCTCAAATTCAATTCAATCTTTGAAGATCCTAAGTAGAATTTCGAAAAAATGAAAAATATTTTACTATGATATATATATATATATTTTCCTATTATATAGAAGAGCCATGAGAAGGACGACCAATGACATTTTAGTAATTTTAACATCAATTAAGGGCAAAATAATAATTATATAATTAATAATGGTCAAAATGAAAATCTAGAAGAATCAAAACATGTCTTAACTTTTGTTATGGGCCCATAAGGATATTATTGTAATTTTGTTAAAATGAAGAGTTTCTATTAGTTAACTTCTTATAAACAATAATAAATGATAAGCTTGTTTTGACATATTTTAGAAAGAAAATTTTGAACTAATTAAAATAAAATGTGTTTGAATAGTTAATATTTTGTTCCTAGAAATGCTTTAAAGGATTATTGCGTAAACATATTTTTAATATTATGTTACATAATATGACACTAAATTCGTATCTTGATTATTAAAATAGTCTTTAAAATGACGTACCAATATTTTTTAATTAATTTGAAGAAAATATCAAATTTCATGACTAAAAGAATGAACAATGTTTGACTATCAAGAAACTAATAATTTGATAATGTATTCATCGAAAGATTAAAAAATATAAAATTTTCATTTCTATATAGGATATTTTCTTAATATCCAATATGATAAACTATTTAACAAAGAAAATTTGACAAGGAAAACGTTTAACATTCAAATTCTAATGAATATTAAAATACAAACTAAAGAAAAATGAGTAGTTAAGAAATAAAGAAGAACAACAAAAGAAAATGTCAATAGAAAAAGACTTTGTTGAGAAATATAGAGGAAGAAAAAAAACTAAAAAATAAATAAATTAGGAAAAAACAACCTGAAAAAAAAGTATATTGGTTATTTTGTGGGGGGTAAGATTTATACTCTGTTTGGATCATTGTTACCCATTGTATTGTATGGTATCGTTACTATACCTACAATGTTTGTTGTGATTGTTACTTAAAATGTATTGTATTGTATTGTTAAATTTCATTGTTACGTAACAATGAAAACCCCTAGTACATGATTTGCTTATTTTACACTATTATTTATTATCCAATATAAAATTAAACAAATAAAAAGATATAATTATAATTAACAAAAGAAATGTACATTTTAAAAATATATTTTTGGAGGGCCAAAGACTTCATCTTTTCAATTATAGAGAAAAATAATTAGTGTTATAGAAGAACATGAAAAGGAAGAGAAGTTACAATATTTTTGGTTATATCATGAATTTGAGTGAATAAAAGTTAGAAGTTTAACCCATTTGACTAATTCATAGTTTACCCATATTTTTATGGGTTGAATATGGATATCAATCCATATAAAAAATCACTCACCCAACTCATTAAAATATGGGCGGGTTACCAAAATATGGGTGGAGGAACCAATGGACCTCCTTTAAAGTTTTATGAACAATTAGATCCCTTATATCCAAAGACAAAATTGAAAGAGAGGAAGCATTCCGTCGAAAAAAAGATGACAGAGTCCATAGAAGAGTCAAAACTGGAAATAGTGATGTTCCCATGGCTTGCATTTGGGCACTTAATCCCATTTATGAATCTGTCAAATGAACTTGCAAAGAGAGGTCACAAAATCTCATTCTTGTTGCCCAAAAATGCTGAAATTAGACTTGAAAAACTCAATCATTATCCAAATCTCATCAAATTACATAAACTGACAATACCTCATGTTGATGGCCTTCCGTATGGAGCAGAGACAACAGCTGATGTTCGTGGATCTTTGGAGAGTCTATTAGCAACAGCTTTTGATGAATTGTATGATGAAATCAAATCTTTTCTTCAAAATCTAAAACCCCATTTCATTTTCTTTGATTTTGCGTATTGGATTCCTGATTTAGCACTAGAAATTGGGGGTATCAAGACTCTATGTTACAAAGTTGTTTGCCCTGCTATATCATCTATAGCATTGATTCGATCACCGGTTAAGACTACATTTATGGCATCAACTGCAGCTGAGCTAGTAAAGCCACCACCAGGTTACCCTTCTACTACTGTGGTGTTGCGTGAGAGTGAAGCTAAGTTGTTATCATCTCTATTTCATGAATATGGCAAGGGTGTGACATTTTACGAACGATTGAAGAAAGGAATGACAGGATGCGACACAATAGGTATGGAAACATGTAGAGAGATTGAAGGAACCTTTTGTGACTACATAGCAACACAATTTGAAAAGCCAGTCCTGTACACAGGACCTGTTCTTGCCGAACCGACAAAGGGGCCTTTAGAAGAACATGGATTATCGGATTGGCTCGAGAAATTCGAGGCAGGATCACTAGTGTTCTGCGCATTTGGGAGCCAAATGATTCTTGAAAAGAAACAGTTTCAACAACTTGTTTTAGGCTTTGAACTGACTGAATTACCATTTCTATTAGTTGTTAAACCACCTCAAGGGACAAATTCAGTAGAAGAAGCCTTTCCGGAGGGATTCAAAGAAAGGGTTCAAGAAAAAGGATTGATTCTTGATTGTTGGGTGCCACAATTGGAGATTTTAAGTCACAAATCAGTTGGTTGTTTTGTCACTCACTGTGGTTATGGGTCGATGTGGGAGTCTTTGGTCTTGTGTGATTGTCAATTGGTACTTTTGCCATGGTCTGTTGATCACATATTAAATGCTAGACTGATGGAACAACAACTTAAGGTTGGTATAGAAGTGGAGAAGGATGAAAATGATTTGTTTACAAAAGAGAATTTGTGCAAGGCTGTGAAATGTGTTATGGATAAAGATAGCCAAATTGGTTGTCTTGTGAAAGAGAATCATATGAAATGGAAGGAACTTCTTTCGAGTCCTGGCTTCATGAGTAGCTACATTGATAACTTCATTATAGAATTGCATGGGCTTCTAGTTGAAAAGATCTAGATGATTAGAAGGGGTGGATCTTATGTTGAAGTTACGGGATTTGCAGAATCCAACGTATTTGTGTTTTTTTGTTGAGAAATTTACTTAAGATGTATGAATAATTCATCCCCAACCAATTGTTATTTTGTTTTGAAATTCAGATTCTATAAACTTAAAAACTAAGTATTGAGTGATGTAACCTGCATTTATAAAATGTTTTCATTCCTTACCCTATGAGTTATACATCTTTTCTTCAAATTTTGTGCCATTCTTTTTGAGCTATGATATATTTTGACTACGAAAAAGGGGCAAAAATATTCCCATCTATTTTTGCTCAAGACTACTTCTCAAATTAACAGCCAAAACCTGATAACTTCTTACAATTTAAAATAATTGCATGACCTATTATGATTTGTCACATGTAATAATCAAATTTAATAATTGAATCCACTCATTTCTTAAAACCAAAATGTCTGTAATCCTCGACAAAAGGGAGTTGCTAGCATGATAAGCACCTCTTACTTCCAATCCAAAGGTTGTGAGTTCGAATCAGCGATAATAGAGCAAAAAGGGTAAGAGCTCTATCTCTTGGAAGGGGGAAAAAACAACTTGTAGAGTGTTGGTGGTGGAGGGGTGTTTCAAGAATCTTTTGAACCTTGCAATTTCTAGTTATTGCTCTTCCAGTATGAAAAATGAAATGTAGAACATAAAAGATTGGGTGTCTTTCGTAAAGAATGATAACATTATAGAGTATTGTGACTTATCCATCTTTTGAACATAGCAAAACATTCTTCAGGTTTGTCGGTACAAGCCGTGTCTGGATCCCTATTATAGAAAAATAAATAAAATGCAAAGTAAAATACAAATAGAAAAATCAGTATGATAAATAAAATGTACAAATGAAGTAATAAAGTAAACTAAGAATGCTCACTAAATTTTGAAATAATAATTCTTCAAGTATAATTTTAAAATCCTCCTAATTAAAATTGAAAAAAAATATATTCTTTGAATCTCATTTACAATAGAATGTTTTTCTCTTTAAGATTAATCAAATCAAAATATAATTATTATAGTATATGACCTATTTTATTTTTCAAGTTATCAATTAACACTTAATATTATTATTCTTTTGTCTCTAATAAGAATCGAAAAATACAAATGAATACATTAATCATGTTTTGATCATATAACTTATTGGTGATCAGAAAGATAAATTAATTGAAGTTAATTAAAATCTAGGAAAAAGTTGACAATAAAAAATGCATAATTATAATACGGAAAATTGCATAATTTGAAACTATTTGCAATCTTTTCATTAAATTAATACAAATAATAAAACAATACATATTATATTATAACTATATATTTTTTACCAATAAAAATAAATAAATGTTAAAATTTCTATTATCCATTAAGATAAACTATCCATAGACTTTACCAAAAAAACAAAACAATTATCCATAGAACTTCCTATAATTTAATATTAGGAAAAGTTTTACCAACGACTCTTTTCACTTAAATAAAATATTGAGAAACAAGAATTAAACCACCCCAAATAAGGGTATTCGTGAGAATGATCCAAAGTAAATTGATTTAAATTTTGAAAAAAAGTACACAAATAGACCTTAAAACTAAATTAATTAATTATCTAAAAAAGGCCAACCCAAACTAATTCCCTAAAGTAAAAATTAAAGGAATCCCATAGTGTAGGAATCCCATAGTAAGGTCAATCGGATGTGTCCATTTTGTTTTGAAGTTAACTTTTGTTAATATTTTTAAATCCTCTCTATTTGAGGTAAAATATTCATTCATCATATATATAAATACTTTAGAACAAATTATTTGTCTACTACACTAAATTGTTCTCCTAATTTTAATGAACATAAAGACAAGACATAAAGTCAAAACTTTTTTTTCATCCTTTATCACTTTGTAAAGAATGAGATAATTCATTCTAATTTTCATCAAGTAGGTCATTATTTTTGTTTATTAAACACCTATAAAACAAATTTTAAGTATACTCAAAATTAATCTATAGATGGATCATTAGACTTTATTGCTTCATATAGTTTATGAAAATTGTTAATATATTGACACTCATAATTTTAATTAATTTTTATATAAAATAGAAAAAAATATCATTAATTTAATTATTTAATTCAAATATATATGTTTGACATGATGTTAAAAAATCACTGAATCATGTGATATTTTATTGTTCTTTCCTATCATGTTTATTTGAAAATATCATAATAATTTTTTTTTTCCGAAAACTAATTAAATTTCTATTACAAATATATATAAAATTGTAATATTGGGCCCGTAACGGGTCTTTCATTATCTAGTCTATTATATAGAAGAGCCATGAGAAGGACGATCAATGGCATTTTAGTAATTTTAACATCATTTAAGGGTAAAATAATAATTATATAATTAATGGTCAAAATGAAAATCTAGAAGAATCCAACCATTTCTTAACTTTTGTAATGGGCCCATAAGGATATTATTGTAATTTTGTTAAAATGAAGAGTTTCTATTAGTTAACTTCTTACAAACAATAATAAATGATAAGCTTGTTTGACATATTTTAGAAAGAAAATTTTGAACTAATTAAAATAAAATGTGTTTGAATAGTTAATATATTGTTCCTAGAAATGCTTTAAAGGATTATTGCGTAAACATATTTTTAATATTATGTTACATAATATGACACTAAATTTGTATCTTGATTATTAAAATAGTCTTTAAAATGACGTATCAATATTTTTTAATTAATTTGAAGAAAATATCAAATTTCGTGACTAAAAGAATGAACAATGTTTGACTATCAATAAATTAATAATTTGATATGTATTCATCGAAAGATTAAAAATATAAAATTTTCATTTCTATATAGGATATTTTCTTAATATCCAATATGATAAACTATTTAACAAAGAAAATTTGACAAGGAAAACGTTTAACATTCAAATTCTAATGAATATTAAAATACAAACTAAAGAAAAATGAGTAGTTAAGAAATAAAGAAGAACAACAAAAGAAAATGTCAATAGAAAAAGACTTTGTTTTGAGAAATATAGAGGAAGAAAAAAAACTAAAAAATAAATAAATTAGGGAAAAATAACCTTAAAAAAAAAGTATATTGGTTATTTTGTGGGGGTAAGATTTACACTTTGTTTGGATCATTGTTACCCATTGTATTGTATGGTATCATTACTATACCTACAATGTTTGTTTTGATTGTTACTTAAAATGTATTGTATTGTATTGTATTGTTAAATTTCGTTGTTACGTAACAATGAAAACCCCTATTTTATGGAACAACCGATTTGGTGTGTTCCCATTGTTACTTAATTTCTTTTTCCAATTATATCTTTACATAATATTTCAAAATACTATTTTACCATTTACCTTATATTATTCAATTCTAGTCAAACCTCCTACCCTAGAATAATTAAGGATATTTTAGTAAATTTATAAATTACAATACAATACGATACAATCAAACCAAACAATTAAAATGTTATTAAACAACAACAAACAATACAGTCTAGCCAAACATTGTATCTACCATACAATACAATACAATA
>JAJOOF010012967.1:0-11985 GCA_029582545.1 Solanum lignicaule | reverse complement strand
TTAAAGACTTGATTTTCGAGCTCACACCAAAACTTTTTTTTAGGTGAATTGACTCTCACACACCGAAAATAAATGATTTAACTCTGAATTACTTACTCTCTTAGTATGAATCATGCTACTTTACTAGATATAAGAATATATTAGAAACTTGATATTCAAGTTCACACTGAAAAAAATTAGGTGAATTGACTCTCACATGCCGAAATTAAATGATTTAACTCTGAATTACTTAAACTCTCTTACTATGAAGTATAATCATGCCATTATTTATTAATTTAATAAACGAAGGTATTGCAAACTTGATATTCGAGTTCAGACCAATTTTTTTTAGGTGAATTGGCATTTTGTATCCTGGTAGTCCGAATTACATCATTCTTTTTCAGGTGAAGAAAGTAGTAAGTAAATTTATACAGAGGAAGAGAAGATTGACCTCGGGAATTGAGCCGGAGCTGGAACAGAGTGGTGATGTGACGGAGAAATTACGGCAATGAATCCGGCAAGGCTTGATGCTGCTGAAGCTGGAGAAAGACGGTGAGGATTGAAGAAATTTTGAGAAAAATACTGAAGGCTTGGAGATAGGATATGGTTGGAGGAATTGGAATCGAGCTATGGCCACCATTGTTGCGCTACTGGATTGAAGCTTCGAATTTGAAGGATTGGGCAAAATCTATTAGTACTATATTTTATTTATTTCTTCAAAAGATAATTATTATTTATTAGTACTAAAAATATAATTAGAGAACTTGATAAAATATTTTTTAAATTTCTTTTTTTTTACTTACATCTTGTTTGGATGGTTGTTATAAATGGTATTGTATTAGTTAGATTTAATATAAAGTTTGTTTTGATTGATAATTAAATTTATTTCGTTTTATTATATATATTTACTAGTAAAATTATGCGGGAATTTAATATCACTGAATTTACAAAATAATACTTAAAACTTATGAGTCATTAAAACTAATATATTATATTATCTTACATACAAGATTACGTATAACAAACACTAATAATGTAAAGGAATATGATAATTATAATATCTTATCATATATTCTTCAATCAATCATCTTTAATTTGATTTTATAATATATTTTTTTGCCCAGGAAGTGTTATTACTTGATATTTTTGGGGATTCAAATGAACATCAATCATATCGGAGATATTAAATTTTCTAATAAATAAATAATCGTTGGTGAAGGGATAAATAAATTTTAAAATGATGAAAAAAATGAACAAATATTCTAATTCTAACGTGTCGAAAGTTTAGCGCTACCTTTTGCTTCACATATATCATTTTAAAGTTTCCCATTTAAATGTATCATAAGTAATTATTAAAATGAAATATTAAAGGCAGAATGTATTATATTGGACAACAATTTAACTTATTATATATACTTGAAAGGGAAAAAGATTACACAAATTATTCAGTTTCTTTGGGTGTTTTTAAAAAATCAACATACCAGAGTGATGAAGTTCAATTTGAAACTACGCCTCTATTTCAATCACAATGTCGAGAAACACATCTATTACTCCAAGAAAGTTTTTACAATTTGCAGTAAACTTGAGAATCTGTCCATACTTCATATTGAATATGAACAATTAATTTTTGTCTTCTTTTCCTGATTCACTTCGCACATCAAGGTGCGATAAAGTTTTTAAGGTCTTTCTGTCCTTACAATGGCATACCAAATTTGAATTTTGTCTTCAAGAGATAATAGTATAGATCTTTAAGGAATTTTTTTATTGTACCTTCAACAATTTCAGTAGAAAAAACTTGCGTGAATACTCAATTAACGTGTGTTGTTTAATTTGTACCAACAAATACTTATAACAATAACTTTGCAAAAACATAAACAACAAAGTTTAAAACATGTACTCAAAAAATAGCAATTAATAACATAAGCATAAATTAATAACTGTAAAAAAAACATACCAGGATTTGTAACAATAGGATGAAACACAAAGGAAAAAATTGTACACGAATATTTAATTGTGCAGAAGAAGAAGAAGTTCAGAATTTTCGTTGTTTTAAAATAAAATGAGAGGAAATTCCTCTATTTATAGCTAGACAACAAAGGGTAGTGTGAACAAATGTTTATTGTGCCTTATTGAAAATGTCACAACTCTTTGGAAAAGTTACAACCCTTCGGAAAAGTCATAATTTTTCATAAAAGACACAACTTTTCATAAAAGTCGCAACTTTTCATATAAGTCGCAACTCTTTATAGAAATTACAACTTTTCATAAAAGTTGCAACTCTTCATTAAAGTCACAAATTTTCATAAAAGTCACAATTTTCATTAAAGTCACAATTTTTCATAAAAGGGGAAGGCTATTTTTGTAAATATATAAATTAAAAAAAGAATTCTGGTTTGTGGTAGCTCCACATAGGCGGGCCTAGGGTTCTCTTATATATATATATATATATATATATATGATTAATTTTGTGTGATCGTATTGTTAACCTTTTTTCTTTTCTTCTCATTTTATCTTTGTTTATTATTTATCCTAGGTTTCTTGAAGGTTATCTTTAAAGTATTGATGTAATGATATTATGTAATGGTGAGAAATAATATAATATACACAAATTATATTTGTAAATAATACAGTATGATCTAATACAATACTCTCTTTGTCTAATTGTAGTTGTCTACTATATTAATAATAGTTGTCCAATAATATTTGTTTGATTTAGAAAATCAAAAAATAATTTATCTTTTGTGTTTATTTTACCCTTGCTATTAAATATTACTATTTGTCATCTATGATCTAACACATTTTTTAAAGCATTAAATTTAATAAAGTCAAAAGATAATATAGTAATATTACCCCTATTATTTATTGTTTCTTAAGAGGTATGTCAAATTAATAATGGAAAATTATTGTTAAATAAATGGAGTATATTACAAAATAATTGTAACAATCATCCAAAGTAAGTAATAGTATTTATGTTGGCAATGAAATATCATATTGTTAATCATGAGACTTTATAGAATTGATAAATTAATAAACAATTGTTTGATAAAAAAATAAAATGTAATACTAGCTAAACCACATGGTTAATACTGAATAGCATATTCTAACCATCTTAACTAATCCTAATGTTTGTGTTTGTGATAAATATGTTACGTGTGAGTTTATTTGTAGAGATAGAATTAGAAATGAAATATCTGAAATAAAGTGAGAGTGATCTTGAATTTTGATGAAGGACAAAACGTGGAAAGTGATGTTGAGATGATTTGAGTATGTGAAGAGGCGATAAGAAAATATTCTAGCGCGAAGATGTGAGAGGTTGATTATAGATAATTTCATAAGAGGTGAAGGTAGATTGAAAAAATATCAAGAAAATGTAATTAGACAAAGTATACTGCATCTGTAATCTACCGAATACATGACATTAGATAGGAACTATGAAAAATAGCTCACTCTTTTATATTAATAGCAGTACTATTGTTCTTCCATTTTTGTTACTATTGATTGTTTCTTGTACATCAATTATAATTATTCTACCCTTTCAAATCAGTTCTCATATTTTATATTTTTAGAAAGTAATTTGATTAACTTTTAAAATTTAACTCAATCAAATCAACTCAATATTTTATAATTAAATTTAGATTCAAAATCTATAGAAAAGTATAAATTACATATATGTTAAAATATATCCTTTAACTTTCAATTAACTAATCTGACAACCAATTTGAGACAAAAAGAATATTTATGATTATTTATTTTTTTGGCTAGAAACTCATTAAAAATATTTTATTTTCATATGATTCATAAATTTTCCCTTTAATTTATTTTCATTGCATTTGATTGCCTTAGCCTCAAAGCTTCAAGTTCTCTCTAGATCTCCAATCACTATTGGAACAAAAATAATTCAAATTATTCACTTAATTTGATCTCCGATCAATGGCGAAGGAATTTAACGTCCCGCCGGTAGTTTTTCCGTCCGGCGGAAACCCCGGTCCTCAACAACGTCGGCTTCCAACAGCGCCGTTTCAGCCACCGAAGTCATCGAACCCTGGGATACCTTTCATGTCCTTTGATGTAGGGTCTGCTGCTGCTTCCACTTCATTTTCCACTCCACAATTCGCATCCACCACCATCGGCGGCGGAGGATCGATGGGTTTTGAAGACGAGCCGCCGTTGCTGGAGGAGCTTGGGATTAACACAAAGCAAATTTACCAAAAGACTATATCGATTATGAATCCATTTCGGGTTAAAGCAGATCTTCATGAAGATGCTGATCTCTCTGGACCGTTCATATTCCTTATGGCGTTCGGGCTTTTCCAATTACTTGCTGGAAAGCTTCATTTTGGAATCATATTGGGATGGGTAATCATGGCTTCGTTGTTTCTCTATGTAGTGTTCAATATGCTCGCCGGCAGAAATGGGAATTTGGACTTGTACAGGTGTGTCAGCCTGATCGGATATTGTATGTTGCCTATAGTGATTTTATCGGCGATCTCATTGTTTTTGCCCGGTGGATTGGTGATCAAGGTGGTGACCGGAGTTTTTGTGTTATGGTCCACGCGGGTTTGCACTAGGCTTGTGGTTGAACTTGCATCTTGCGGGGATGAACATCGTGGGCTGATCGCGTATGCTTGTTTCTTAATTTACATGCTTTTCTCTTTGCTAGTGATATTTTGAATCGGATTAATGTGTTAGTATATTGCAGTTCATAGCTTGATCAATTTTTTTAATACCTTGGAGTCTTTAACTTGTGAGGTTAGAGTTTGTTAGTTCTATTTGCTATAGATGAATATAAAGAATTGAATTATGTAGTTTTAAAATTCACAATTTGTTATAGTTGGAGGAGAGTTGTGGTTAGTTTCTTCGTATTTTGGCAAGCTTTCAAATTTCTTGAGATTTCAAATGTTAAATTGAGATGTACTTAAGTATACGGAGTTCGTTATTACTAGGTCTGAAAGGAGCTATTTTTTTTAACTTCTTGCTTTTTGTCTATCATATCCAGAACTTTTTGTGAAGTTTCTTCGATTTTACTAGTAGAATTTTCCTTCCTTTTTTTGCCCGGGACTAGAAATTACCTTATACATTGTTGTTGATATGTTCTGGATGTTGTACTCCACTTTGGTTGGAAGCTATTAAGATGACAGAAGGTCTGATTTATTCGTGAGATGCAGTGTAAGCAAGAATAAGTGAAATTACAATAACTACATGGATGGTATGTGCGATGGTGGTGGCTGTTGATTGAATTCTTATGCATCATCTGTTAACGTGCCTTCTTATCTGCATAAACAACTGTATAGGGTGTTTTAAGTTCATGCACATTCACCTCTTTATGCATATACCATAGAAGTTTAATGGTAAGTAGTGATGGTAGAGTAAGTTGGAACACGCTAATGATGGGAGGCTGTTCCAACAATCTAGAGAAAATGTAAAGTTATTTGATTTGGCGGCCAATGAAAAGTTTCTTGAGGCAACAGAGGCATTTCATTTTTGGGTGGGGGCAAGGGGGCAGCCGCATGTACTCTTTAACTTTATGATCTACAACCTCTTGACTCAGTTATTTTGCGTTGAAGCTTATATGTCTTACCCCAGAACCCACCTATTACTTTGTTTTAATAACTACTAGTAAGTTCTTCTTCAAGTGCTAAGTCCAAATATTCAGATAGTTTCATGGTAAGAGATTTTAAGGATTGAAGACATACTTGTTGTTAATGATGGTGTTAATTTGTTAACTGTTTATCTTTGGTTGTAAGCTTATGGCAGATTAAACTCAATTGTCTTAATCACGACGAATGACTGTTGTATGTAATAAAGAATCTAACAGTTTTTTTGAGGTAATCAAGGACTTCTGATTGAATAATTTCTTGTTCACATAAGATCCATAAAGGATACCTTTGTGTATTTTACATAGGCACGGAGACCATCTCTTGTACATAATGTAATGCCTACTTTCACCCATCAATTTTGTCTATAGAAGTGTCAACATGTGATATTGTAAGCTGTATGGTGTTAAAAGAGTGTTTTGGCATCTATGCAGTTTACTGGACATGTTGTTTTCACCTTATTTCATCTAGCAACCTACTTGCTCATTTTTTTTTTACCTGATTTTGCGAAATGGTTATGCTAAAGTAAAGTATCTGTTTGTCGGAAGTTGTTTTTGTGATGAAGTAAAGGATCTGTTGAATGATACTTCTCTCTCTCTCTCTGCGTTTTTTAATAAGAACTGAGTTTTCGGTTGAGTGGCAATCATGGGAATCTATACAGACGATCATCTGCTGACCTTTTGTTTTGTTTTGTTTTGAGCTTAATTTACTGGAAAAGAGTTATCATTGATTTCAGCTTTCAAACTCTCTTTCTGCTGATCTTTTTCCTTTATTTGCTACAAGAATAGTTTAAGTTTAAGCAAAAGCATCAGTTTACCAAGAGACTGGAGCATACTATAGCAATTTTCTGCAATTGTATGTGGTTCAAGCAGATTGTGCTGTTATGGAGTAATGTCTTTGGTGTTCATTCTGTCGTCGTTCTTATTCATCTTGTGGCCTGTGCATCAGAAGCTTCCGTCAATGTCCTTTAGCTTGTTTGTTGTCTATACGCGACTCCCTGTTCTCCTGTTATAATGAATTTTGTGGCATCTTCATATGTCAGATTGATTGTGCGAAGAACTGTTGAAATGCTCTGGTAGTTATTTCCTGAACATAATTCCGTAATAACAACAGGAACATGAGTCCATACATCCTAATTCCTAACACATATATTTCACATATAACTATGTGAATCATATATGTAAATTACAGCACATATAACAACAACAACATACCCAGTGTATTACCACTAGTGTCACAAGTGGAGTGGGGTTTGGGGAGGGTAAGATGAACGCAAACTTTACCCTTACCTTTGTGGGGTAGAGAGGTTGTTTTTGATAGACCCTCGGCTCAGAAAGTGAAGTTATTCGGGCAAAAGGTTGCAGGAAGAAAAAAATAATGACATCAAATTATTAAGCTATAGTGCTATAGATAGCAAAAAAAGAAACAATGTGATTACTAAGTACTATTACTAATGAAAGACGAGAATATGAGGCTAGTCCCTACCTCTCCCACATAACGGGTGACCATACCTACTAACCTTCTATCATAATCTTCAATTCCTGCATCTTCCTATTTAGGACCGTGTCCTAATAAGTTGAAATTGTGCCATGAAATTACAACACATATATCTCGTACAAATCTACAATGCATGACATTGCAGTCCAAACCGTGCAAGTATAAGTACTTTTTTAACAACTTAGTAATTGACAACAAAGGCAACTTCCATTCAATCTCTTGATATCGTAAGTTTCATTTTGTTTGGTGTGGGAATAACCTAATGAAATCGAAAGCCATTATGAATTATGGTTTGCTCAAGAACATGCTGATGCTGGTGGCCCTATTCCAACTTGTTCCTAAAGTTCTTTTCTCCCTTCGTTTTTTTAAGAGTTCTGATTATTACTGCAGTTCATATAGATGTTTATTTCGAGTTTCTGGATGTATGTTTGAGCTAAGGCATAGGGATAAATTTATTTCAACAGTTGTGTCCAGATAGCTGCTGTTTCTGAACTTGATTTTGATGCTTCTTGTGTGTATTTTGAGTAATTCTCATTCTCCCACATTGGCATCTAAGAGAAAATTGGAGCAAAAACAGTAGTATTAATAATGGGCCGAGCTAACTGGGAAACATACTTACCTGGACGGGGTCAATGGGCGATCAATAAGACCCATGGCCTAGGCTTGTGACCTCCATTGCACTTTGGAGGGGTGCCTGCCTAAGGTCGGCCCAAGTGGTCGAGCCTACGTCATAATTTGTTGCTATGGGGGCCTGCGTTCGCGCGGCCCCTGCCCAAATCTAAGCCCAAAGTATTCTTGTGCTAGCTAATACGCTGATGAGTGAAATGCAACTCTGGCCACAAAGTTTTCCTGAGCAAATATTTATGCTTACAATATATAGTTAAGTCTTACTAAATTTATGTATTGAAACTTTACTAAATTAATATCAATATTGCTATTTTGTAGAGGTATTATTTAATTGATAAATTAATATAGTTGCAATCATGAAATATTATTATTTTGTAGAGGTATTATTTAATCCATAAATTAATATTTATTAATTTAAAGAGTGTTTCGACCACCATAAAATTCCTTCAAAAGAATGAAATATCAGAGAATTTGAATAAATCCACTTGTGATAACGTCATTCATGAACTTTGAGGTCATGATTAATGATCTTAGTTATCGCAATAAAATGAACGTTAATAACATGCTGGATGAGTGAAAAAAATGATACATGTTTGGACCATGAGTGGAGTGAAAATGATACATGTTCAAAAGTCCAGAGCTTACAAGAAAATTATGGATATCATTGAAAAAAATAATGATGATGATACACTACCTTTGGAATTAGTTATGCGTAAAGAAACACCTATCGCATTTACAATTCTTCACAATTTTATGATGCAATTTGAAAAGACAATACCAAAACTTTTGGATGCAATAAGAAAAGTAACTAGATTTAAATTTTAACAAAAAAAAAACACAATAGAATCATGTTTCCCTAAATTACCTTAGATATATTTATACTTTTGAAAAATATTAATTTATAATATTAATGGAATCATATATTTATATAAGGGTCTTCTGAAAATAGATTATCTTATTGAAATTGGTGATTTTTTTCCATTGGCCCAAGTCGGGACTGGAGGAAAATATTATCCTAGAGAGGTTATTAATTTAGTAAGATTTTACTGTATATACATTCCACACACTCAATCCCTAGATCAAAGTACCTGAGCCAACACTTGCTAAATCATCTACATTGTTGAAATCATATGAGAAGCAACGCTTCGGTTTATTACTAGTTATTCACATCTTTAACAGCCAAATTGTACAAACTACAAAATATCTAAATAGTGACTGCCAAAGACGAAGCCAAACATTTAACCAACATTAATGTGTGATAGTAGTCTCCAAGCTTGTTCTAGAGACAAAAAATATGTTTCTTTCTAATCATATTTCGATTTGCTTAAGTTCATCAATTCTTCTCTTGTTATCTTCACTTAGGGAGCAGTCTGTCAATTGCAAAAAGATAACCACCTACAACCACAAAGGAAGCAATTCCGCTCCGTGCCATCCGCAATCCCAAGCCACGATATAAGACATTCCTATCTGCAGGATGGATCCCGGTCCATCTCTCAAATCTCTTCCCTGGCAGTTGAAATTTGAGAAACCTCCTCTCCATGGATACAAACTGCACATAAAGAGTATTAAGGAAAGAGGATAATCCATAAGGCCCATGGAAAAGAGAATACCACAAATGTTTCTACGTAGTATCACAATAACAACCAAGAATCCCATTTTTTATACATCTAAGATGTTGAGAAAATCTGAGGACAACAGGTCAAAAGTAGTTGAACCATCACTTATGAACAAAACCGTTTGACATCAACTAATGAATTCCTGCACAGATCCAGTCAGACCAGCAGCACTTGAGAAAAGCTATACACCCACTAAATACAGATTACTTCAGGCTTCAGAAGACTGAAACAGGTAAAAGGGATTCATATAGCAAACCTTAAGTAGTTTGGGATTGAGGTGTTAATTGATTGATTGACTGTTGACATTGTGCCCCCCATTGATCAGTTCCAACTAAGGTCGATAAGTCCAATACTCACAGATTTTATGAGCTTAACAAATACGTGTTGTAACTGTAACTAATAAGCTCCCAAATACTTGTACCATATTTCACAGTTTCACTACATGAATTGACCACCCAAGGTTTCTTTGAGCATTAAGGTATCTCAGTGGATATTCATGTAGAAAAACATCAAACAGGGAATGAAGTACAGATTTGAATCCCTGGTAAGACAACATACCTTGGGCAGCACAATGCATTGTGAACGAGATTTGGCAGTATCAAAACAATGAGAAGCAGCAGCAGCAAGTGAACCAGAGAATCCAGCTGCAAGACTAACAGCTAAAGGAGACAATGGACCAACTTCTTCATCAAATCTGAATGATAACAAGGTAATGGTTAAGAAGGATAAAGTTATTTCAAGCTGAGTAAGGCATGTGTCTATCTATGAAGTGACAAAATACACTTGGTATATAGAAATTTTATTCTAGGGGAGAACCCATTTGTCAAGCATAACTCAAGTTGAAAACAACAGAATGCTAATCCAATTAAGTTAAAGTAGCAAGCCTGAAAGATAATTGTTACATTCTTTATTCACCATTTCTTGTCTGACATAAACCCAAAATATCTTAGCAGAGTCGATAAAGAGGTCTAATACCATGAAAATTCAGAAAAACTCTCTTCATCAAAAAAAAAAAAAAGGACAGAAAAAACATTGTTCAAATTTCAATAAAGGCAAAAAAAAAAAAAGTGAAGTGCTTCTCTTCCTGTCTAAGTGTTGCTGGGCAGAGTTATATAGTTTCAGTTAGTACCTGGTAGAATAATTGGGGTACACACAAGCTGATCCAGAAACTACTATTATCCCCAAAAACAAGAGGTATGGGGGTAGCCTTTTAACATAATAAACTTTTTAAAAAAAACTTTTGACTTATTTTTAATGGGGTGCAAAAACCTTGTTAGTCTAATGCACGTTGATTTAAGGATATTCTCCAAAAGTTATAATATGGGGGTAGATTTCTTAATGTGAGGTTTGATTGAGACTTTAATAAAGTAATAGGTCACAACATCTCATCCAAACCATTTCTAGGAAAATATAGTCATCCAAACATGAACTCTTTTCCAAATAACTTATTTTTAGAAATATTTTGAAATGCTTCTCCAAGGAACATGTCGAGAAAACATCCAAACGCTAGAATTGAAAACCAAGACTAGAACAAACATTTTAAACAAGTTAACATAAGAATTGAAGCATACCTAGGTGGGGGATTCATCCCAACTGCTTTCCATTCAAGCATTGCTTGATGTAGGATTTGCCACGTTGAAAAGAATATACCACCAAACACACAATCTCGAGCAAGTCCAGCTCTCATACCTCTCCAGAAAGCACCCCATCCTTCTAAAGCTATGATCTCTAATGGCCTCTTAACATCAGAGACAGATGGGGGTCTACCAGACCCTGTCATCATCCATGGATAATCTTTCAGGGCAGTAACCAAATTGGGATGCTTGGTGGGCAGGGTGGTCAAAAGACCAACTGTGTTGTTCAATACCCTAATGTCCCGGGAATATCCCGGTAGCAACTTTGCCATTAAAGGTGAAACGACGGCCTTTTCGACAGCTGACGTGGAGCTGGGAATTCGGGAGGCAGAAGTAACCTGAGCACGTAGTTTAACAAGTTCAAATGGAGAACTTACAAGTGATTCCACTGCTCCAGAAGCAATTCCTGCCAACAGAGCCTCAGAGGCATAGACATACTTGTCTTCTCGACCATCTGATTACAGATACAAACACAATATGTTACCACCCAAACCTCTAATAATGAGAAAAGAAGCAAGTGTACTAAAAAAATATTCAATTTATTTGTACAATATGGTAGTGAATAATTCCAATATCCCCTTCTTTCCACTGCTATTACTAGTTTCATTGAATAAGAAAGCATATTATCATAATAAATACCGGACAAGAAGAAAATTATATACCAAGAGAACTAGTATCAGAAGAAGAAATAACCTCTAAAGAACAAGTATTCCCAGAATTGCCAAAAGAATTATTACATATAGAAGAAACAACTCAAAAAGAAATAATCATAGGAGGTATAATAATACTAATAAATTTTTAGATATACCAAGAAGATAATACATATAAGGAGAGTCTAGGACAAAACAAAAAGACGTATAATCATATAACCAGAGCCTATATAGAAAATATTCACAAAATACAAACTTTCTTAAACCCAAATCCCAGATCCAAAAATGCAAAAAAAACCCCAATGAAGACTATATTACCCAAAACCTACAAGGATATAACAAATTGATTGCACAACCAGGAACCAGTACCAATCTAGTAGGAACTTGC
>JAJOOF010012966.1:0-10195 GCA_029582545.1 Solanum lignicaule | reverse complement strand
GATAATTGACAACATAAAATATTTCAAAAATGTTGTATGTGGGTAGTCTTATTATGCCTTAAATAGCGTCAAAGAAAGTACAGGTTTGTGATAAAAAAAACTTATTCCTTTATTCACGCAAACAATCGCTTCAAAAATTCGGTTATTAGCCCCAAAACATACCATTTATATTATTGGGCCCGTGCATAGCACGGGCAACATTATCTAGTACTCTTATATTGACAGACGTATTTTTCAAACTGATTAGTCCAACAGAATCAGTCAACAAAAGTACTTTTGTTAAAACACTTCTTAGAAAAACACTTTTTAAAAATAAAAACCAACACTTTTAAAAATAAATGGATTCTAGAAGTTGGTCAAATTAAATAAAAAAAAAGTATACAAATTTTTGAGTAACTATTCAATTGAATTTTGTTAACATGGAATATTGGAATAAGGCACAAGTATTCCTTAGGGCTTAACGAAATTTCAGAGATACACATAAACTTAACTAGAATCTTACTATCCCCTAAACTAATTAAAATGGAATAAATATAGATAAATGTTCATTTTTTTTTTAGATTGACAAAAGAGAAAAATGAATCATAAAAAGGGCACACCAAAGGAGTAAACACTAGGAAAAAAAACAATGTAATTAAATTATTATTTTCCAGACACAGGTGTTGGATCTGATTTCTGTCCATTAATATTGCACTGACATCTCCTTTTTTTTCTTCTTCCCTTATATTTAACAAAACATCAAGAAAGTCATTGGTGCTCCGTACAGTAGTACTAATGTTTTTTTGCTCCAACCTTTGGTCAATAAAACCCCTGAAAATCCGTAGTAATTTCTCATAAGTTGTAAAACTGTTTCTGTTTATCCGTTGTGGATCTATCCCTTTAAGAAGAGGAAAATAATCCACCATGTTGAGTTTTCCAATAAGATAAGTGATGTAACGTATGACATGCTTGAATTTTTTGACTGGATCAGCATACATGTCTACTAAATCCTCTGAGAAAATTGTATTTGACCAAATATTTACCAACGTATCCGAAGCAACTTGACCAATGTCTACAGGGGTACCGTATTGGCTACAGTACTGACGACAGTAAGCAATCAATTCTTCAATCTTCCGGGCCCGCAAATGCTGGCTCGCGTCAAGCCTGTTAGGGCTAAAGATGCTTGAATGCAGTAGCTTCCGGAGGTATTTCCGGCGGCTACTGCTGGCTGGAAGAAAAATGACAGAGAATTGATTGTGGTCATGGGCGTGGAGTGCATCCTTGTCGATTTTGCTGGATAAGGCTAAATCTTGGTTTTTAAAGGCTTCTTTAGCCACAACTGATGAAGATATAACTATTGTGGTTTTTTGGCCCAATTTTAGGGTCATTATTGGGCCATACTTGTGAGCCAGCCTCCAAAAGGATGTGTGGGGTTGATCACCACTAAGTATTAAGTTATGGAGATTTCCAATAAATGGTAGGGAGAATGGTCCTGGTGGAAGTAGTATTTTCTTCTTGTTATTATAACAACGGATGCCATGGATCAAAGTCCAACCAAATACTACTACTACTCCACAACCTAAAAGGACGTAGTAATCCATGATAAAAAGATCAAATAAACTACTCCGTATATATAAACATATAAAGTGTCTTTTGGACATGATAGAGACTTGACATAATTAATTAGTTGATGTGACATGTAGTGACAGAGCCAGAATTTTCAATAAGAGGGTTCAAATCTAAAAAAATAGACATACGAAGTAGTCGAAGGGGGTTCGACATCTACTATATATACCTAAAAAATTATTTTAACCATATATAAATCAAATAATTTTCCGCCGAAGGGGGTTCAAATGAAACCCCTCATTGTAAAGTGGCTCTGCCACTGGTGACACGTATAATTTGACTTGATACAAAACTTAAGAAACGTGGGGTCTTAAATGTATAATCATAACATTTGTATAGGCTATAATTTTTTTTTTTTTTTTTTTTTTAACTTATGATCATGATCATGAACGATCGTAACAATTATTTACAACAAAAATATAGGTCCAAGTAACACAAAGTCTGATTTCTCCATTCATTCGATTACGTGTGTTCAGCAAATCATTTTATAGAATCAATCAAGCTATTGGATATGTTAGGGGAATCCAATGCAATATCTTAACCAAATTTATCTTCTTCCCATTTTAACCCTTACTCGAAGAACGCTGATCATTTTGCAAGAACTTGTACAACACTCATTGCAATAACTGGTATAAAATACTCATTCCTTAATTATATATAGTGTGTAGGGGTGTTTACGGATCGGTTTGGATCGGTTATTGGTTAAAATCAAAACCAAACTAACTTAATCAGTTTTAAAATTATCAAAACCAAACCAAACCAAATATAATATACATTTATCGGTTTTGGTTTAGTTTGGTTCGGTTATTAACCATACACAAAAATAAAAGAAACAATTCATTCAAAATGTGAAAAAAGTGACAACAATCCATTCAAAACGAAAAATAGTTAGAATGACTTAAATTACTAAACTTTCGATCACTAAATTTACTATCAATAAAGCTTTAAAATTCACTATATTGGCCTAGAAGGAAGAGACAATAACATTTTCAGTCCCACGAAGAATTGTCATAGACACTCATATACATGAAATCAATAAGATAAATGTTTCATCTTGGGCATTTTTGCTTTCAATAAGTAAATTATAAAGAAATTTTAATAAAAATATGTATAAGATCTTTAAAATTGTTTATAAAAACAATATATTAAGTATGTATATTAATAAAATATATGTATATAATTCATCGGTTCAGTTATTTCTTCAATTTTTTCAAATAAACCATAAAATACTATCACTTTTCAAAAATCTAAAACCAAACCAGTTTGGTTCAGTTTTTATCCAAACCGTGAACACCCCTAATAGTGTGAAAAATGTTTACTTTGATTTAAAACTCTCATTAAGATTTGGTGAGTTCTTTTAAAGAAAGATTTATTTGAAATTTCCTCACACAAACTCCATCTCTAGCCACAAAAATTGTCCCAGAAAGATATGTTTGGCCATGATTTCTTTTGTAAACTTTAGATTAAAAAAAAGTACATGTTTGTACTTTAACTTTACTATATTTCATATATATATATATATATATATATATATATATGTTTATCCTAACTTATCTGAAGAATGTGATGAAGATAGTGCACTCATTATCTCGAAATCTTGGATATGCTTTTTCTTCATCCTTGATATATATTTTTCAAACATATATACCATTTTTGAGTTGGTTTAGAAAACCAGACAACGAATTCTCTTATGGGAATCAAAAGAAGTTTTGCCATAGGCATAAGCGCACACTTGGTCTATCTTTCAAATTTTTTTTACTACGTAGTGTTGCTGTAAAAAGGAGACCACGAACTGACGAAAGTACACTAAAAGCTTTACAAAAATATAACCTTATCATACTCTTGGAGATTTCAAACCTATATACCTCTTGATCTAGCCTTGTACCTACAGCTTCACGTGAACCCAATAACTTATGCTCAAACTCTATATTTGTATTAAGAAATTTACTAAATATTTGGTTATGAACCCAGGGATTTATCTTGAGGTTGTTGTAGTAATCCATAAACTTCAAATTCAGGATTCACCTGTGTGACTAGAGTGATGAGAAAATGGGGGACACCTGGTAAGGTAGTTCCAGCGTCAACGATGAAGACATTGCCTGAAACATATTGTGAAGAATCATGGATTAAGTACCTCACCACTGATATTAAAGCCGGATCTGTGGTTCCAAAAGTTCTAAGAGGAACAGTTCGCCTAGTAACATTAGGGAGCCATTTCTTTTGCATAAGGCTTTCTGTTATCTCAGATTTGAAAACTCCAGGTGCTATTGAGTTCACTCTAATATTGTCTATTCCCAATTCAAGGGCCATCATCTGCCATTCATATATAATAACTTGTAATTAATCTGTCTCAAACTATTCTAGAATTCAGAATCCATAAATCTGTCTCTAAAAGTATGTACCTTAGTGAGCATGTCAAGAGCCATCTTTGAAGAAGCGTAAGCGAGAGTCCCTGCTATAATTACCCGATTTAGACCAGCGATTGAAGAGATATTAATAACAGATCCTCCACCCTGTTTAGCAGCACGCATACGTCTACATACATATTTGGACACCAACCATGCCCCTTTTAGATTCGTATTAAAGGTGTGGTCCCACTCCTCCTCTGGCAATTCCAGTGAAGAATGCACATTACCTGTACATTATCCAAATCAGGCAACAACAAATTTTACATAATCAAAATAAGAATTTCCTGCACCACAACATGTAGCAGGGTACCAGTGAGGCCGGCATTGTTAACCAAGGCATCGATGCGGCCAAAAGCATCCCAAGCTAAATGTACGGCGGTCTCAATGGCAGCACCATCAGCTGTAACATCAAGCTGGACCACAATTGCACGCCCGGGGACCTTTGAATTAATCTCATCACAGAGAGATTTCAGTCTGTCAACACGACGGGCAGCAGCAATGATGCTGCAACCGGCGTTGGCCAAGTCGAGACAGAACTCTCGCCCAATTCCTGAAGACGCTCCTGTCACCATCACTACCTTTCCGTTCAGGTCTTTCCATGGCTCCATTATTAAATTTAGATGGTAATAATGAGAGTTATATATACAGAGTTTTTCCTTTTCTATTATAAACTTCATTCGTTCTTTCTTTATAGTACCAAAGTGGATCTATCTAACTTGGCCACCCAAGCTATCCGAATTCACGATTTAAATTTTATGAGTTTAATATTTAAAATTCTTACTATTGAAATTCATTATATCTTTGAAATTATGGGCCCCAAAATTTTAGATATTAAATTATCTTGATCATTTAAATTTTTTGATATATAATTCATGTTTGCGCTACGTCGAATTTAAAACTAAAAGATAAGCAACAAAGAAGAAGGGAGCAGAGGAATAGTAGATAAAGATGAAGAAGGATTATTGTAATTTTTTTATTAAGTTTCTTGAAAATAGCTAAATATTATACGTGTATATACAATTTTCACGAGGAAGTTATATGTATAATTTGATTATATATAAAATTTGTTATTTTCTTAAAGAGTAATTGATTTGGTAGTGTAATGATGGAGTATGAAAAAGAATTCCTATATAGTTTATACCTCTGGCCTACCCTTATATATATGCACCTGATTTGACGTTACAAACTGTTATGTTGCTCTCAAATACATTATCAATTTGCTATATTTAAACGACAAAAAATGGACATGGTGAATAATCGAAAATAGGAGAACAGAGTCATTAATTTCATAAATTCGTAATTTGAAACTTTCTCTCATAGCTGAGAATGAAGTTTCACAAATCGTCTCGAGCCAATGATAACGATGATTTATCGGAGAAGGGAGAGGAAGCGCAACATCATTAAGTTTGAATTTGGAAAGAATTTGAAAGAATCGTCCATGGAAGAAAAGAAGAAGAAAAATTATCATCAACGAAAAAGAGGAAAACATATGCTAATTTGAGATTATACACTAATTTGGAGAGAGAAAAGAGGAAAGATAGATAATTGATAAATACAATACCTATAATTAAGCCTAGAAATACACTAATTGAACAATATACTTTTAAATTGAAAAATACTATTAAATAGATATTATAGTTGCAAATTATAATTTATTAAATTATAGTTATATAGAATATATAATAGGATATATTATTAGTTTTTCTAATATTTTATTGTTTATGGGTCAGTCTAAGCTATTTTTTTGGTTTCTTAAGTAAATGTATCCCCGGTAAAAGAATCTCGACTAAAATGATCGCATGAATGTATAATATTTATGGGAAAAGGGTCAAATATGCCCCTAAATTATTCGAAAAAGTTTAGATATATCCCCGTTTAAAGTTTGGTTCACTCGTGTCCTCGCCGTCCAACTTTTCGTCTAGATATGTCCTTATGAGCGTTAAATGCCAAATGGAATTGCCATATCATTTTCACATTACCACGTGACATTTATATTAAAGGGAAAAGGGTCAAATATACCCCTAAGCTATTCGAAAAGGTATATACCCCCCTTTTAAATAAACTACCCGACCCGTTTTCAACAATTTTTTAATTTTTTCTTTTTTTGGGTAAATCCCGAAAATGAATAATTGACTAATAAAAATAGGAAAAATATAAAAATAACGCCAAAAATTCACAAATAAATATAGTATCCTTAAATTCAACAATTTCAACAATTTTTTAAAATTTTTATTTTTTTTCGATAAATCATGAAAATGAGTAATTGATTAATAAAAAAAAATGAAAAATGACTTTATGCTGAATTTTTAGGTTATATTTTTCATATTTTTTATTAATCCATTACTCATTTTCAGGATTTATCAAAAAAAAAAAATTTTAAAAATTGTTGAATTTAAGGTTACTATATTTATTTGTGAATTTTTTACGTTAATTTTATATTTTTTTTCATATTTTTCCTATTTTTTATTAGTCAATTACTCATTTTTGGGATTTACCGAAAAAAATTTGTTGAAAACGGGTCGGGTAGTTTATTTAAAAGGGGGTATATCTAGACCTTTTCGAATAGTTTAGGGGTATATTTGACCCTTTTCCCTTTAATATAAATGTCATGTGGTAATGTAAAAATGACGTGGCAATTCCATTTGGCATTTAACACCCATAAGGGCAAATCTAGACGAAAAGTTGGACGGCAAGGGCATGAGTGAGCCAAACTTTAAACGGAGGGTATATCTAGTCCTTTTCGAATAGTTTAGGGGCATATTTGACCATTTTCCCAATATTTATTGATATTATATAAATAGTACTCCCTCTGTCCCTAATTAGTTGTCCACTTTTCCTTTTATAGTTGTTCCTAATTACTTATCCATTTTGACAAATCAAGAAAGGACAAAATAGTTTTACCTATTATACCCTCAATTAGTTATTTTGAAAAAGGTACAATTTCTTGAAAATCTTAAATTTTTAATCCATCCACTTCATAATTAATAGGGGTAAAATGGTAAACCCACTATGTCAATAATTGCTTTCTTAATAGGTGTGCCAATCAAAAGTGGACAAGTAATTAGAGACAGAGGGAGTATAAAACTGTGAATTATATAATATATAGCTATATATCAAAAATGTATATATACATTGCACAATTCATTTTCCTTTACGAGCTAATTTTTTTCCAATCCCTACCAGTTCAAATCTATCCTAAGTAGTCACAAATTTTAGATATGAGCTTCTCTCGATGTTTCGAATCTTTAGATATATAATTCATTTGAAACATTCACATTCGCACATGGTTGAGTTTTAAAATTTGAGCTTCAAACACTTCAACAACAAATTGCAATGGACATCAACTCAAATTTTCTTCTAAACAACTCAATTTTTTATATGAGCTCCTTACTTTTAGATAGTGGCCTAAGTGCTAAGAAGTGAACATCATGCTACTCAGACTATATGATTAACACATGCAAGTTGAACCTTAACTTTCGGAGTTCGAAAGAGAAGGGGAAGAAGTGGGGTAGAGGAATTAGTCAACTCAGTGATGTTTCGAATCTTTTTATAATATAATTCATTCGAAACATTCAAGTTTGTGGTTGGTCGAATTTTAAAATTGGAGCTTCAAACACTTAAAGAGTGGATTTCAATGGACACCAACTCAAATATTTTTTTTATACAAAGATTTTTTATATGAGCTCCTCTCGAGATCTCGATTCTTTGGTATATTGTTCATCAGAGTAGCTATGCAGGAAGAAGCAGAAGATTTGACCAGCATTGTTGGAGAAAACAGAGTGCTCTGGCTTCTTGAGTATTGCAAAACTAATTTTGCCAAATTGTTGTATAGTACAATACAATCAAATCAAATAGGAAAGTTGTTCTTTGAGGATAATAAATAATACAGCCTTATCAAACTATAATTTCAACCACACAATATAATACTACTATACAATTTGATATAAAAAGAAACATACTAGCATGATAGGAAACAACAATTCCAATAAAACTATAAATGAACCTAAATTTAAATACTTACCATGACTCATCCTTCAAATTTAACCAAGTCCATTTTTTTCATTTGTCTTTCAAAGTTTGTTTTTGTACCAAAAAATACCTTTACCTTTAGATCCTTCATCTTTCTCTACATAGATGCACTCCTTTGAATCCCTCCATATGGCCTTATAAATTGGGGTACCATCAAATTGATAGTATTCTCCTAGTAATGGCTTGATAGCTTTGGTTGCCTCCATTGCATGGTAATGTGGGATCGTCGAGAATAGATGGTGCAAAACATGAGTATCTGTAATGTTGTGGAAGACCTTATTCAGTATACCGAAGTCTCTGTCTACCGTAGCTAGAGCTCCCCTTAGCCAATCCCACTCGAATGAATCATAATGTGGTAACGAAGAGTGAGTATGGTGCAAAAAAGTGATTAATACTATGAAGCCGCTCATAATTTGGAGGGGTACCCCATAGATGCATACAAGCCAAGCTAGACCTTGCGCCAAAACAATGCGATACAACACATAAGCAGATGCAATCACTCCTACATCAGAAATGTAAATTTGTAGCCTCTCGCGGTCATTGAAAATTGGCCCATGTGGATCATAGTGACTTGCATAGCGACCATAAGATCTTCCTGAAGCATTGAAGACCAAGTACAAAGGCCACCCAAAAGTGAGGGTGCAAGAAAGTGCGAGTACTCTTCCTAGTGGATTGTTCAAATAATTAGAGAACCATCTTAGTTCGGATTTAAGCCTGGGCACATACACTTCATCGTGCTCAATGGAACTAGTATTGGAGTGATGACGCCGATGACTATATTTCCATGAGAAGTATGGTGTTAAAAGTACAGAGTGGAGGATAAAACCAATAACGTCATTTACCAACTGGTAATCACTGAAGGCATGGTGGCCACATTCATGACCAATCATCCATATTCCAGTGAAAACACAACCTTGAATGATCCAATAAATAGGCCATGCTAGGTAATTATATGGATATGGAAGGAAACAGAAGTAAGTGGTTGCAATATAGTAAAAAATGGAGACAAGTATGAGATCTTGAACAAGATAAGAGAAGGAGTGAATGAGAGATCGCTGAAAGCAGTGAGGAGGGATGGCCTTCTTGATATCACCAATTGTAAAAGGTGGCTTTGAAAATGACACTCTTTGGAGATGATTAATTTTCTTTTGTTCAGTTTTAGTTGTTGGATTAGACATATTTCCACAGGATCCCATTTCTGCAACAATTCAACCACTTGAGCATTTAGTATTTATTGTTTTCTAAATTAAAAGACAATTACATCATACAACAAGAATGATCATATAATAAATGCTGGTAAAGTAAACATAAATTTTTGGTGAAGAAAGAATTAACTCACCATTCAACAGAGACCTTTTAGCATGAACTGAAAGCTGGATATTTCTCTCTCCCACTTCCTCTGTTCTTTATAGAGACAGAAAAAGAAGCTAATGGTTTGGCCAACTAGGTATGCACAAAAGCTACAAGTCCGGATATGAGTTCAGACAAATTTAGTAGCTTTTATTCAAATAGTAGTATATTTGTATTAGAATATCCATTAAATATATATAAATATACAATTTAGAATTTAATTATTGACACTTTAAGAGTTGAAGTTATCAGTACAAATTGAAATCCTAAATTCATCTACATCCACAAAAGAGGCAGGTTCATTATTGTTCATTTGCTTTAGATTCAAGCTAATTTTTAATTATTACTCCTATTTTACCATATGGCACATACTTTTCTTATAGTCCGTCTAACAGAAGACACTTTTCAATAAATAAAAATAATTTAATTTTAAAATCCTTCTTTTACCTAATGACATGATTTATAGTCACCTTATTATCAAAGAGGGTTTTAGATCACAATTTTCAAAACTTCTGATTCTCCTTCAATCCCTCAGTATTTGTGAAAGACCTCAATGCGAGGTGATCTTTTAACAGATTTCCATGTCTACTTTGGCAGTGGAGGCAACGAAGACACGGGATAAGCTATAATATCAAGGTACAAAGAAAGTTTATATTCACTTGAAATCACACTTTAACAACTTATGCAAATGCACGACAGAGTTTGTTTTGGTCAGGATATCAGCAAGTTGAGCATTCCCAGTTTGTTTAACAAAAAGTCATGTTGTGTCTTCCCCAAGCTTTTTGTTAGGATATCAACAAGTT
>JAJOOF010012965.1:0-10588 GCA_029582545.1 Solanum lignicaule | reverse complement strand
AAAAAAAAAATTATATATATATATATATATATATATATATATATATATATATATATATAATGTCTAGGTTTAGAATTAAGTTGGAGTTAACCACTTTTGTCCCTTTTTGGTTATTGTCTTTCATGATGATTACATTTATATTTTATGTTTGAATTATATCTATAATAGGTATACTTATAAGTATTGTGTTTTAAGTTTTACTTCTGATTTATATTAGAAAGTATATTTAAGAGATTAAATATTATTACTTTGGTTATGTTATTAATTATTGACAAAACCGAATAACCAAACCGAAAAAAGCCGAACCGAATAGAGGAAAACCAAACCAAACCAAATTTATTTTAGATCGGACTGGGTTACACTTTTACAAAACCAAAAATAAAAAAATCCAAACCAAAAAACCGAATGCACACCCCTACATAAACCCCATTGCAGATAGTAGTTGGGTCTGTCTTGTTCAGTGTGTACCTAAGAAAGGTTGGATTACTGTGGTTCCTAATGCGAAAAATGAGCTAGTCCTAATGCGGCCAGTGACTGGATGGAGGGTATGCATGGACTATCGTAAGCTAAATGCTTGGACCGAAAAAGATCACCTCCCGATGCCGTTCATGGACAAAATGCTGGATCGTCTTGATTGTAAAGGTTGGTATTGCTTTTTAGATGGGTATTCGGGCTACAATCAAATCTCCATAGCTCCGGAAGATCGAGAGAAAACCACCTTCACATGTCCATATGGGATTTTCGCCTTCAAAAGGATGCCATTTGGGTTATGTAATGCTCTAGCGACTTTTCAGAGATGTATGATGTCGATATTTCAGATATGGTGGAGGACACGATTGAGGTATTTATGGATGATTTCTCTGTGGTAGGTGACAATTTTTATGGTTGTCTGATGCATCTGGCCGAGGTAATGAAACGATGTGAAGAGTGCAATCTTGCGCTAATTTGGGAAAAGCGCCACTTCATGATGAAAAAAGGTATAGTTCTGGGTCATCGCATTTCTGAGAAAGGTATTGAGGTTGATAGAGCTAAAGTTGAGGTAATAGAAAAGCTTCCACCACCTATCTCTGTTAAAGGTGTTCGAAGTTTTCTTGGGCATACATGTTTTTATCAGAGGTTTATCAAAGATTTCTCGAAAATTACACACCCATTGTGTAAATTACTCGAAAAGGAGTGTAAGTTTGATTTTGATTATGCTTGTCTGAGAGCATTTAGAGAGTTGAAAGCAAGGTTAGTCTCAACACCTATCATTATTTCACGGGATTGGGGGTAACCGTTTGAAGTGATGTGCGATGCAAGTGGGGTGGCGCTTGGTGTGGTATTGGGACAGAAGCGATAAAAGATTCTTCATCCGATTTACTATGCCAGCAAATCTCTGAATGTGGCTCAAACGAACTATACGGTGACTGAACAGGAGCTCCTAGCTGTGGTTTTTGCATTCGAGAAATTTTGATCCTACTTGCTTGGTACTAAGGTCATAGTGCATACTGAACATTCTACATTGAGGTATCTGATGGCGAAAAAGGATGCAAAACTGAGGTTGATTAGATAGGTATTGTTGCTGCAAGAGTTCGATTTTGAGGTGAAGGATAGAAAAGGGACAGAAAATCAGGTTGCCGACCATTTGTCCAGATTAGAGGAGGAAGCTATGCTCAAGTTAGGGGATGGGGTTGAAATTAATGATGCATTCCAGATGAACAGGTATTGGCTGCTTCTTATGATCTTATCCATTGGTTCGCAGATTCTGCTAACTACTTGGCAAGCGATCTGGTCCCATCGGATTTGTCATTTCACCAAAGGAAAAAGTTTATGCATGATGTGAAGAAGTTCTTTTGGGATGAGCCTTACTTGTTTTGTATTTGTGCTGATGGGATTATTCGTCCCTGTGTGCCCGAGGTTGAGATGATGAGTATACTAGAGGCGTGTCATTCATCGCCTGTTGGTGGGCACCATAGTGGTATTCAGACTACTCATAAAATCTTGCAGTGTGGGTTTGACTGGCCTACCATCCACCAAGATGCTCATGATTTCGCCAAGTCTTGTGACCGTTGCCAAAGATAAAGAGGAATTTCAAAGAAGCAAGAGCTACCTATGAATCCGATATTGGTGATTGAGTTATATGATGTCTGGGGCCTTGAATTCATGGGTCCATTTGTAAGTTGACTTGACGTATTCGGGCGCTTCATCCAATATTAAGCGTCAACGGTCGTTCAATAGTAATATAACCCAACTAGTGAGTTGTAGACGAGTCCCAAGGGAGCGGTTTGTAACCAAGAATTAAGAGAAAAGCAAGAATGTGTTCAAGTCAATTTTAGCTATAAACATTTAAGAAGAAAAACATATTAAATTAAAGAGTGACACAAGTGTCAATTATCGAAAGGGGTTTGTAATCAATCATCAATTAAAATGACAACTAAAACTGTAAATGCAAATATGGAGACGGGATTCTTGGGATGTGATAGGAATGTGGGCTAGAATAAACAACCGGGTTAATGCTATTGATAGTAACTCACTATAAATTGGTAACTAAGCTAGACTTTAGTGGGGGTAAATTTTCTTTCGAACAATTTACCCTGAATCAAATCGGTTTCTCTTGAACACTGATAAGAGGCAATGAAGCACAACCTTCGCCTTAGTCCATTCACTCTCTCGAGCTGAATGTGTGGGAGAGGGTTTAGGATTCACTCTCTCGAGTTGAACCCACGACAACCCAATAACCACCGACTATCGATTCGGTAGTTTTGGTTTTAAAACCTCTCTCTTGAGCAAGTCAAAAACACGAAGATAAAATTGTATTTGCAACTACAACCCCATTAAATTCAAACACAACTACTAAACGAAATCACCTTTAAAAAGAAAATAAAAAATCAATTAGCAATACCCAATAGTAAATTCAACCCATATTCACATATTCACACCCCAAGAATTGGGGTTTTAGCTAGACATAGTAAAGAGATAGAAATCGATAACGAAAAGTGTTTCCATCAAATGGGTACGATAGATATTGTCTTTACACACGTCAAATATGAAGAATCTTCAATACCTACTTCCAATTGCTTAGAAATGGAAATCTTCAAATCTTCAAAGCTAAGGAACCAAGTCTTCAAAACTCTAAGTTCTAAAAACTAAAAATAATGTTTGATACTGATTTCCTATAAAATCTGATACAAAATCCAATAATGAGCTAAGAATTTAAACAAGTATTTATAGTTGTCAAAAAGTGTCCTGCGAAGGACCACTCGGCGCAGTTAGTTGAGATCGTCGATCTACTCGGCGATCTACCCTTTGGTCTGGTTCATCGCCTTTCTGCATTGGCCTTCAGCAACTTCAAGTTCTGTAACGTTGGGCGATGAAGTACTGCATCGCGGAATCATTTGGTGATTCGTCGATTGCTCCTTTATCTCGTCGACTCAATTTTCTGGAACATTAGGCGAGACGATGTCCTTTCGGCGACTCGTCTAATGACTTAGGCGATCCTTAGGCCGTCTTTTCTTCTTTCTTTTCAGTTGCCTTGTTCCTTTCTGTCTAATAGTGTCCATGCTTTGTCTCTAATTCCTAATACCTGAAATTAAAGGATTTTCATCAGTTATTGAGACAAAATATGCATTTGTGGACACTAAATCTATCAAAATGAAGCCCTAAAAGAGTCTAAATCGTGGACTCATCAACACCCCAACTTAAACTTTTTCTTGTCCTCAAGTAAAACTCAAGTTCAGCAGTTCAAAAAGGATGTCTCAGACAGTGTTACACAAGACTCAATCATGAATGCACCCAAAAAGACTCAACTTACTCATGCAAGGATCAATTGTGCACTAAAAAATTCAAGTTGTGACTTACCATTACCAAAGAATCTCAAGCTCACTATACTTGCTTCAAATGCAAGTTCAAGCTCAACAAAGGTATTCAAATGCCCTCACACAAAGAATGATTCCATATTCACTCAATGATTCAATCATTTTAAAGTTCCGGAATCAAGATCAACACTTACACTCACAAAGATAAACACAATGCATGATTTCACCCATAGGTTTACCCTTATTTTCCAATCGACTTTTGCTTCAGCTCATTCAAGATAAAAAAAGGTCTTTTCAAGGCTTGTAATGGGCTGAGTGTAATGGTATGGTCATTTAGGCTTATAAGCTGAATCCTCATGAAATGTGATGTGAACAACACCTTCTTTCCTTCTCTTTATCATTTTCTCTCAAGCTCAAAAGTCACCTCTTATTCCTCTTCCACGGTTCATTGGAAACCCATTTTCTTTGGATTTCCATAACCTTATTTCACAACTTTTTCTTTCTTTTTCTTTTTCAATCTTTTTTTTTATGGAGGGGTTCCATTATTCTCAAAACATGGGAAAAAAGGGACTTCTTTACATTTTCTTGATTTGCCTTTTCTTTTCACCACACCCCTAACTTAGGCTTTTGGCCTAAGTTGGCTATTCACACAAACCACAAATCATGAGGATTATTGGTAATGGATCGATAAAAGGTCACAATGTTATCATGTTTCTTCCAAGAAAAGGTTACTGCTCAAAGGGTGCTTAAAAGTGGTTCTCACACTCACAAGGTAAGCCACAAAAGAGGTATAATGACAAATTGGTTCATACTCTTTAAAGTTGCCTAAGATCATCTCAAGAAATTGCATCACTTAGTGAACCGGACCAACGGGTCAAATTCTAGGTGTCATCACACATGGTTCACGGTAAGCTCATCACATAAGACATTGACACCAATGTCAAACAAGACTTCACACTTTCTCTAGTGTGTAATGTTCATCACAAGAGACTCAATTCGATACTTGGCTAGTCACAACGAGATGCAAAGAGTTCACATATTTTATATGCAACTTCAATTGGCCTCGTCGTAGCCGTACATTCATTTTTATTTGATTATGAGCACTATTCGAGTCATCGGTATTGATCAAAACCAATACTCAAATTTGCATGAGAACTGCCACATTCAAAACATACAAGAGGTGGTAAATTTTTTTCGGAAGGGTAAAAAATCATTTACAATTAAAAGCAAGGAGCCACAAGATCAAATATCCACAAAAGTAGTGTAAAAACACAATTTTTAGCTCAAAGCCAAAATATAAACAAAACAAGAATTACGAATGTCACACAAAAGGTGAGCCTCACCCCATCACAAATAAAAGCATTTGTCCTCAAATGCAAACAAAATTATCCAAAAGTCAACATGAAAGTAAGATAGAGAGGGAGGTAAAGAAGGGATCCTGTCTACGCAGTCTCTTCATTTGTTTGGGAATCAGTCTGGACTTGGGCATCAGTGCCCGGAGTTACCTTAGAAGGAACAGTAGTGCTAGACCCAACAAGAGTTTCCACAGGTGTATTTGCCAGAAAGGTCCACATAGCTTCATAGAATCCCAGTCCCATGAAGGAATAGAGGGGTATCTGGGAGTAGTCTTCCTGTCAGAATTTGACCTCTTGCCTTTTCCTTTTTCTCCAGGTGGAGGTTCTTTTCTTCCTGTCTTAGGGGGCTTTGATCTCCCCTCGTTTATTTTGTAATTACGTGCTCTTATCTCTCAAGGTGGCATGATTCTCCTAGCAACTTTTGGTCTAAACATCTTTGCAAAGCATTGAAAAAAAATTAAGAAAATCTTCAAACAAAAGCACAGAAAATCAGTTGCAGACAGACTCGTCGAACCAGTTGGCGAGTTACAGACTCGCTTTTGCGAACTGGATCGGGAGTGCCGAAAGGATTGGTTCAAAATTTTTGGCAGGTTGGCGATGGAAAAGTCTCTTCGATGAATCGCCGACAACTTTCGGCGACCAAGGTTCATCTCGCCGAAAGTTACATTGCAAAAAGGTTTCAGGGGTGCAGACTAAGGGCGATCAAGAAGTCTTTCGGCGAGTCGCCTAGTTCCTTAGGCGACCTAAGGCTTCTCGTCAAAAGTTATAGAATCTAACAACACATAAAGTATGAAATTAAAGGTGAGATGGGGACATTAGGCGAACTGCTGAGTGGTTCAGTGATCTCGACCCAGCTCGCCAAACTTCCCAATGTGCCTATTTTCAACCCAACTTCTCGAATACAACCCTGCAACCCCAGAAAAAAGATCAAACCATGCACAACTCAAATTTAAACAAGACCTATAACATACAAGCACTGCCCTACATAATTTTAATCTATTTCAATGCACCAAGCTATGAGATTTCAACAATAAAAATACTAAGGGTAATATATTCAAATTAAAACCGGCATTTAAGCATACTAATCCTATCAGAGAGGCCTAGCACACGACAACATGGTAAAATCATTTGCACAAGAGTTCAAAATGTCAAAAACAAACTCGGGGATAGGAAAACCAACCTTTAATGCTGATTAAGTTAATATTGAATTGCTAGGCGACAATGTAATCCAAATTCCGAGCACAAATCGATGACTAAAACACTTAGAGAAAGAAAAAATATAGAGAATAACGTGCAGGTGTGAGTTTGTGAAGCGTTAAAGAGAGGGAAAATGAAGGAGCTTGAGAAATATAACCTTTTGGCCTTTGAAACCGTCCAGTTTTTGCCCGTTCAGTGACATTAGTCTTACTCGCCGGTTCGCTTGGCGATGCACTGAGCAGACACTTACCTTGTTGAATTTTACAGGACTTCCAATTGATTTGGAGGTCCAAACGGCGGGCTATTTCAGGGTCGGTGACTCGCCAATAATTTCCTGGGTTTCGCCGAAAGTTACAGACTCCATGTTAAATTTGTCTTGAGTCCAATGGCCTTCTGAGTCGGGGTCACCGGCCCTTTCGGTGATGCGCCGACTGGACCTTTTTCTCAAAAATTTCCCTATTTCCGAACACTTTCCACACATTAACCTGCACAACCAACACACCATTATTCTAAACAAAGAAAGGTAAACAAAGAAGAAAACTTGGGTTGCCTCCCAAGCAGCGCCTTAGTTAACGTCGCGGCACGACACAAGTCCACCTTCAAAACTCATTCTTGGTGTTAGCCATAGTATCACAAGGCAAACCCCCCCTCCCCCTTACTGTCTCAGGTGGAGATGAGATGATATATGACCCATTTGGGTCTCCAACTGCTTTATTGATACTAAATGAGAGGTGACGGTCTAGCTAAGGGTAGACACATCTTTTTTCATTTCTTTTAAAATCTTGTCTGACCCTTCAATGTTGTTGAGGATACGCGAGAGCATATCCTCAGACCCACCACCTTCCGAATCCTTTGGCTTTTGGCGCTCATGGGGAGGTACATATCTATCCTTCTCCCTATCCTTCCAATTCGGATTACGGTCCCTCCATTCACGATCTCGATCTTTCCAAGCTTCATCCCTAGCCTAACCTTCGTTACCACCCTACCTCGGGTAGTTTGAACGATAACCACTACATTGGTTGGCTAGGAAATTTACCTCTTCATTATATAAGGCCTCAAACTTGGACTTATCCGGATTAGCACACTCGACACCCACAACATTTACACTTCGAGCACCAGCTCCCATGACATTTTTAGACAAAATATAAAGTTTTGTCATGATTTTGGCCATGTTCTGGTCCCTCTCTTGGTCCTTCTCCATCTGTTCCTTAGTTAACTTGAATGTGAGAGGGGAGACCTGGTCTTTACGGGTAAACCACACCCTGTTTATGGTAGTCACGCCATCCAAGAGCTGAGCCGCTATCACATAAGGTTGTTCCATTAAACCTCCTGGAGAAACTTGGTCAGCAACACCCTTATTTACTAAATCAAGACTCCGGTAAAAATACTGCAGCAACACGTTATCAGGCAAGCCATGGGTTGGGCATTGAAGCACCAACTTTTTGAATCGCAGCTAAGTTTCATGAATTGGCTCGCCTTCTAGATGCCTAAAGCTCTGAATGATATCCCGAATTGGCTCCCACAAAGTGATTGATTCACGTGGCAATTCTTCCAGCCAATTGCACGCTTCTCCCATCAAAGAGAATGGGAACAACCTCAATCAGACCAATTTTTGGGAGATATTCTTGAAGGAGAATGGTCCGCATACATCCACGAAGTTTCTAGTGTGCTCATGGGGATCCTCATGAGCCAAACCACTGAAAAGCCCTTTTAGTTGTAGGAGTTGCAACATAGTACTCGTGATGTGGAACACTGCATTCCCTTCGACCAGAGGCAAGCGAATGGCACCATTACCTCCCATGAGATGGGGCTCATTAGCATGAGGATCGTTGATATCGTTGAGGTTTTCGATGTCATCTTGATGGCCTACTTGGCTGCCATTGCTGCCGTTTACGCTCATACTTCATGTTTTCAACACAAACAAGTAAAAACAAAACTGAAAATTAAGTAAGTATCACTGCAACTAACAAGAGAAAAATTCAACTTAACTAAAAATTCTCAATTAGCACCACTCTCCGACAGCGGCGCCATTTTGAGTTGACGTATCCGGGTGCGTCATCCAAGACTAAGCATCCACGGTTGTTCAATAGTAATATAACCCAACTAGTGAGTTGGGGTAGAGTCCCAAGGGAACAGTTTGTAACCGAGAATTAAGAGAAAAGCAAGAAGGTGTTCAAGTCAATTATAGCTATAAATATTTACGAAGCAAAACATATCAAATTAAAGAGTGACACAAGTGTCACTTATCGAAAGGGGTTTGTAATCAATTATCAATTAAAATGACAACTAAAAACGAAAATGCAAATATGGAGATGGGATTCTTAGGATGTGATAGGAATATGGGATAGAATAAACAATCGGGTTAATGCTATTGATAGTAACTTGCTGTAAATTGGTGACTAAGCTAGGCTTTAGTGTGGGTAAATTTTCTCTCGAACAATTTACCCCGAATCAAATAGGTTTCTCTCGAACACCGATAAGCGGCAATGAAGCACAACCTTTGTCTTAGTCCATTCACTCTCTCGAGCTGAATGTGTGGAAGAAGGTTTAGGATTCATTCTCTAGAGCTGAACCCACGACAACCCAATAACCACCGACTATCGATTCAGTAGTTTTAGTTTTAAAACCTCTCTCTCGAGCAAGTAAAAAACACGAAGATAAAATTGTATTTGCAACTACAACCCCATTAAATTCAAACACAACTACTGAACGAAATCACCTTTAAACAACGAATAAAAAATCAATTAGCAATACCCAACAGTAAATTCAACCCATATTTACATATTCATACCCCAAGAATTGGGGTTTTATCTAAACATAGTAAAGAGATAGAAATCGATACCGAAAATTGTTTCCATCAAATGGGTACGATATATATTGTCTTTACACACATCAAAGAAGAAGAATCTTCAATACCTACTTCCAATTGAATAGAAATGAAAATCTTCAAAGCTAAGGTACCAAGTCTCCAAAACTCTAAGTTCTAAAAACTAAAAACAATGTTTGATACTGATTTCCTACAAAATCTGATACAAAATCCAATAATGAGCTAAGAATTTAAACAAGTATTTATAGTTGTCAAAAAGTGTGATGCGAAGGACCACTAGGCGCAGTTAGTCAGGATCGTCGATCCACTCGGTGATCCGCCCTTTGGTCTGGTTCATCACCTTTCTGTATTGGCCTTCAACAACTTCAAGTTTTGTAATGTTGGGTGATGAAGTACTGCATCACGGAATCGTTCGCCGACTGCTCCTTTATCTCGTCGACTCGATATTCTTTTTCAGAGCTTGGCACACTGGAACATTAGGCGAGACCATGGCCATTCGGCGACTTACCTAATGATTTAGGTGATCCTCATACCGTCTTTTCTTCTTTCTTTTTAGTTGCCGTGTTCCTTTCTACCTAATAGTGTCCATGCTTTGTCTCTAATTCAAATACCTGAAACTCAAGGATTTTTATCAGTTATTAAGACAAAATATGCATTTGAGGACACTAAATCTATCAAAATGAAGCCCTAAAAGAGTCCAAATCGTGTATTCATTATAAGTTCACATGGGATGAAGTATATTCTTATTACGGTTGACTATGTATTGAAATGGGTGGAAGCAATTGCGCTTTCAAACAATGAGGGTGACAGTGTCACCGCATTCCTAGAAAAGAGTATTTTTTCCAGATTTGGTACACCTAGGGAGATTATCAGTGATGGAGGTTCTCACTTTTGTAATAAGTTGTTCAAGGCGTTGCTAGAGAAATATGGAGTTTGTCACAATGTAGCTACTCCTTTCCATCCACAGTCTAGTGGGCAAGTTGAGGTGTCAAACAGAGAGATAAAGCAAATCCTTGCAAAGACTGTGAACGCCAACCGAACTGATTGGTCAAGAATGCTTGATGATTCTTTATGGGATTATCGCATCGCATTCAAGACTCCCATAGGTATGTACCCCTACCAATTTGTATATGGGAAGTCATGCCATTTGCCGGTAAAGTTAGAGCATAAGGCATTATGGGCGCTCCAGAAGTTGAATTTGGATTGGGGTGCCGCATCAAGTCAAAGATTGAATGACATGAATGAGCTTGATGAATTTCTCCTAAAAGCATATGAAAGTTCAGCCTTGTACATGGAGAAGATGAATAAGTATCATGATCGAAAGATTGAGAAGCGTGAATTTGTTGTTGGTGATCTGGTGCTCTTATTCAACTCAAGGTTGAGGCTGTTTCCTAGCAAGCTCAAGTCCAAGTGGA
>JAJOOF010012964.1:0-12965 GCA_029582545.1 Solanum lignicaule | reverse complement strand
CTGTCTAAAAGTAAAAATAAAAAATAAAAATTTAAACAAAAAATATATAATTGAACATTTTATTAGAAGTTGAAGGTGTTTAATTTGAGTATTTAAATGAAATATCCTACCACATTTAAAAAGTTATTTATATAATAAACCTTTTTTTAATATAAATTTTTACTATAAATTAAAATAAATTGAGAATCCATTTGTTTGTCTCCCGAGTGATGATGTTTTTTGGTACGAAACGGTAAAAGCCATTTGTTTGTTTCCGCAGGAGAAACAGTGTTAAGCCTCTTTTCCTCCTGACCATCCGTCCCATCATTAACTTCCTTTTCCTCAAATATTACATGTCATTTTACAAACAAATGCACAATGACCACTATATCCTTCTCTACATTTTCCAAAAAAACAAAAACAAATAATAGTACTACACGAACCTGAGTTGTGATAAGGTGATTGAGATTGTTTTATCCTTCACTAGAGATTTCAAATCGAGTCCTAGATATAGAAAAAAATCATGTTGGGAGCATTACCTTCAAATGAACCCTGTAGTCAGTGGCGTAGCTATATTATTGTCAGTGTCTAATTGGACACCGTTTGTCGGAAGATAATATCGTATATATAAGTAAATCAATACATTAAGTGATTAAATAACATATGTTGAACACTTTTGACAAAACAAGGTGTTGTAGCTCAGTAATTTTAGACGTTTTGAAAGAGCCAACATTAGGGTGCTTGTGTGTTTAAATCTCATTTGCAACACTTTTTATGGACATCCTTGAGGAAAGACTCAAAATAGCCCCTCATCTTTGGGTTAAGGCTCAAAGTCATCCTTGAGTTTTCACATGGAGCACTAATAGTCCCTCATGTTTGCAATATTGGTGCACTTTTGGTCCTCCTCAAATCTTTTGCCTATTTTTTAACATTAATTTTGTCCACAATTTTATGTAAGGAATGTCCAATCGTCTTTTTATATATTTAGTAGAAATAATAATTCTATGTGAGAGAAGGTGATAAGAAAAACACATTGTTCTGTTCAGTAAAAATATTACTGCAACTAAACTAAGAGCATCTTAACATATGACGTTGGAAGAAAAGAAAAAAATTTGTACTATTGCACATGAAATTAGCATAATGAACCTCTCGACTTTACCTGCAATACAATTTCTACTAAACAAGACAAAATATTTTTCTTCTCACATTCTCTCATATGGAGTTATTATTTCTACTAAATATATAAAATGACGATTGAACATATCATTCATAAGTTATGGATAAAATCAATGTTAAAAAATAGGCAAAATTTTGGAGGAGGACCAAAAGTGTACCAATATTGCAAACATGATGGACTATTAGTGCTCCATGTGAAAACTCAAGGATGACTTTGAACCTTAACCCAAAGATGAGGGACTATTTTGAGCCTTTCCTCGACATCCTTAGTAAAATTCTGAGAGTGAACCAAATTTAATTAAAATGACAATATAAATTCTCGTAACACCAATTTGAAGAAAGAAAATGATACTACTACTAAAATTCGTTGAATTATATATTTAATATATGTTCTTTTCCATATGATAGTAAAGAGACAAACTTGACCAAATAAGGTTCGTTTTATCCCCCAAGTACAAATGAAATCTTTTTCTGATTAAGAGTAATTTAAGAGAGTTCATGTGCTTTTGTCCTCACATAATGATTAAATGACTCTTTAAATGAGATTTTAGCCACAGGTATTACCAAAGTAGTTTAACTACCCCTACAAGTAAACTTCAATTATTACTACCAAATAAATACCCTTTGTTCACTTTTATTTGCTAAAAGATTTTTTTTTTTCTTATCATATCCTTAACATTAACTACTAATTTTTTAATATTATATTCCAATTTTAAAAAAATACTACTCCTTCCGTCCCAAAGGGAGGGGGGCCTCTTGATTTTCTTTTTCCAATTAGTAGGGGTATTTTAGGGATAACACATGTGTAGATACTCCCAAAACTGGGGATCTTAAAATATGTCTCATAAAAACAGAGATTTTAATGTGTGACAAATTCCAAAAGCAACAATCTTTTCGTATTCATTTGTTGGTAGTGAAATAGTTTCCCCCGTGGCTTACTTCTAAGTAGGGGCCAAGGACCCCCACTCACTCACACAGTACAATATGAAATCGCTTTTATTAGCAAGCATTTTAACTTATACAAATTTAAATTTAATCGATTTCTAATATAAATATGAGTTAGGAATTTTTTATTAAAACCTAAATAAACGTGTGCGCCAACTCAAGACCCTTTGAAGACTGCACTTTCTTTATAATCTGCACTTTCATTTTCTTGTTTCTCACAATCACATTATACCAAGAACATATTTTTTGGGGATTAACAAAAAAAAGATAAAAAATTCTTCTTCAAGAATTTGGTATTCCACCATGGAATTGAATCATCTTTTATTCATCTCTCCTCTCTTCATGTTCCCAACATCTGTATTTTTCAACTTCTATTCTCTTTCTTCTTAATGCTTCTAACTTTCAACATCCAGTTCAGAGCCATTCTTTAATGGACTAATGTACACAGCTTTCTCATATCTACCACACTTGTTCATTTATCTTCTGTTCCTTTTTTTGTAATGGCTACTGGGTTTTCTTCTACTACTGCCATTGTTGTCTTTCTTCTCTGTTTCTGTGTTTCTAATGTTGTTTTACAAAGAACAGAGGAGGACCCAGAAAGACAAATCTTGTTTTCTTTCAGGAGTTCTCTTGAAAATCCTTATGTTTTGTCTACATGGACCCCCACAATTTCACATTGCAAATGGGATGGTGTTTTCTGCCAAAATGGTCAAGTTGTTTCCCTTATTCTTTCTTCTTTGTCACTCAAAGGGCCTATTTCACCCCACATTGCTTCATTGAAGAGTTTGAAAGTGTTGGATTTGAGTAATAACCAGTTGTCTGGTGAGTTACCAATTCATCTCAGTGAACTTTCTCTGTTAGAAACAATTAAACTTAGTTCTAACTGTTTTACTGGAGAAATACCACCGGAGTTTGGACGGTTGACGGAGATGAAGTTACTTGACCTTTCCGGCAATGCACTGACCGGAAAAATTCCAGCCCAACTTGGTCAGCTTACTAAGCTACAAGTCTTGGCACTTGGAAATAACCTTCTTTCTGGTTCTTTATCTGCAACACTTTTTACAAAGCTTCAATCTTTAACTTCTTTTGATGTTTCTAATAACACCCTTTCTGGTATTATTCCACCTGAAATTGGGGAATTGAGAAGCCTTACTGATCTTTACATTGGGGAAAACAGATTCTCTGGCCATTTGCCAGCAGAAATTGGTGAACTTTCAAGACTCGAGATTTTCTTGGCTCCTTCATGTTTACTTGAAGGTCCATTGCCTGAATCCATCTCAAAGTTGAAATCTTTGAAAAGATTTGACCTTTCTTATAACCCATTGAAGTGTTCAATCCCAAAAGCTATAGGCAGTCTTGAGAATTTGACTATACTGAACCTTGCTTACTCTGAGATCAATGGTTCAATACCCTCTGAGCTTGGAAAGTGTAGAAACTTGATGTCTGTAATGCTTTCTTTTAACTCACTCTCTGGGTCTTTGCCGGAAGAACTTGCAGAGTTGCCTGTGCTATCTTTTTCTGCAGAAAACAATCAACTTTCTGGTGCATTGCCTTCTTGGATTGGAAAATGGACTCAAATGGATTCATTGTTGCTTTCGAGTAACCGGTTTTCTGGGAAAATTCCGGCTGAGATTGGGAATTGTTCTATGTTGAGTCATATTAGTTTGAGCAATAACTTACTGACTGGTCCAATACTTAAGGAGCTTTGCAATGCCGTGGCACTCGCGGATATTGAGCTTGGCAATAACTTTCTCACAGGCACCATTGATGACACATTTGTCAAGTGTGGCAATCTGAGTCAGTTGGGATTAATGGATAATAGTATTGCTGGGATGATTCCGGAGTATCTATCACAGCTTCCTTTGGTGGTTCTTGATTTGGATTCCAACAATTTGACAGGTCCAATTCCGGTGAGTCTCTGGAATTCGACTTATATGTTGGCGTTTTCTGCTGCGAATAACCGGTTATGGGGTACTCTACCGGTGGAGATTGGCAATGCTGTGTCATTGCAGAGTCTTGTTCTTAGTAACAATCAGATAATTGGTGTCATTCCTAAGGAGATTGGTAATTTAACCTCTCTTTCAGTGTTGAACTTGAATTCCAATCTTCTTGAGGGTTACGTTCCTGATGAGTTGGGTGATTGTGTCTCTCTTACAACATTGGATCTTGGGAATAACAGGCTGCGTGGGTCGATACCGGAGACACTGGGGCATCTGCCTCAGTTACAGTGTTTAGTCCTTTCACACAATGATCTTAGTGGTGCTATTCCTTCTAAGATTTCCAAGTATTACCGGCAAGTTAGTATCCCTGATTCGAGTTATGTGCAGCATCATGGAGTTTATGATCTGTCTCACAACAAATTGTCTGGCTCAATACCTGAAGAGCTAGGGAGTTGTGTTGTTATAGTGGATCTTTTGCTCAGCAATAACATGCTATCTGGAGAGATACCACGATCACTCGCCCACCTGGTGAACCTCACTACGTTAGACTTAACTGGGAATTTGTTAACAGGCACCATTCCAAAGGAATTTGGCAACTCACATAAGCTGCAAGGATTTTATCTGGGGAATAACCAGCTTACAGGATCAATCCCTGAAAGCATTGGCCAAGTAAATAGTTTGGTGAAGCTGAATTTGACAGGCAACATGCTTTCAGGTCCAATACCCTCAAGTTTTGGGAAGTTAAATGGGCTGACTCATTTAGATTTGAGCTCGAATAGACTTGACGGTGAACTTCCTCAGTCGCTTTCCAGGATGGTAAACCTTGTTGGCCTTTATGTTCAGCAGAACAGGCTTTCGGGCGGTCTAGATAAGCTATTCTCAAACTCTGCAGCATGGAGACTTGAGATTATTAATTTGGGTACTAACTCCTTCACTGGAGACTTGCCACCATCATTGGGCAACTTGTCGTATTTGACGTTTCTTGATCTCCATGCAAATAGTTTAACTGGTGAAATTCCAGTTGAGCTAGGAAATCTTGTGCAACTTGAGTATTTGGATGTCTCAGGCAACAGTCTCTCTGGCCAAATTCCCGAAACAATATGTGCCCTTCCCAATTTAGATATACTAAATTTTATGGATAACAAACTGAAAGGAGCTATACCGAGGAATGGAATTTGCCAGAATCTTTCAAAAGTTTCAGTGGCTGGGAACAAAGATCTCTGCGGGGGGATCGTGGCTCTAAAATGCCCTGCCAATAGTTTTGTTAAAAGATCATTGTTGTTTAATATCTGGGGAATCTTATCAGTGGTGGCTGGGACTATAATTATCACTCTTACTATTGTCATTGTGATAAGGATATGGGTTAATAGAAGCAGCAGAAAGAGTGATCCCGAGGAGGCCGAGGATAGCAAACTTGACAGTGATGATCAGCACCTTTATTTCTTAGGTAGCAGCAAGTCGAAAGAGCCTCTTAGCATCAATGTGGCCATGTTTGAGCAGCCTCTTCTCAAGCTGACCTTGGTTGATCTTCTTGAAGCCACCAACAACTTTTGCAAGACTAAAATTGTTGGTGATGGAGGGTTTGGAACTGTCTATAAGGCTACTTTACCTAATGCTAAGACAGTTGCAGTTAAGAAGCTAAACCAAGCAAAAACTCAGGGTCACCGTGAATTTTTAGCTGAAATGGAAACTCTAGGCAAAGTGAAACATCGAAATCTTGTTCCTTTGCTTGGGTATTGTTCTTATGGTGAGGACAAAGTGCTTGTTTATGAGTATATGGTAAACGGGAGCTTGGACCACTGGTTGAGAAACCGTACTGGAACACTTGACGTGCTGGATTGGAGCAAACGACTTAAGATTGCAGTAGGAGCTGCTCGCGGTTTGGCATTTCTTCATCATGGATTCACACCACACATTATTCACAGGGACATTAAGCCAAGTAACATCTTGCTCAACGAAGACTTTGAGGCCAAAGTTGCAGATTTTGGGTTGGCAAGGTTGATCAGCGCCTGTGAGACGCATGTAAGCACTGATATTGCTGGTACATTCGGTTACATTCCTCCCGAGTATGGCCAGACATGGCAGTCTACAACAAAAGGAGATGTTTATTCTTTCGGCGTGATCCTTCTTGAATTGCTGACAGGGAAAGAGCCAACAGGACCGGATTTCAAAGATGTCGAAGGTGGAAACTTGGTTGGTTGGGTACTCCAGAAGATCAAGAAAGGTCATTCAGCTGATGTTCTTGATCCAACAATACTTGATGCAGATTCAAAGCAGATGATGCTTCAGACATTACAGATTGCTGCAATATGTCTCTCTGATAATCCGGCTAATCGGCCATCTATGCTCCATGTCTTCAAGTTCTTGAAAGGAATCAATGGGGAATAAATCATCACTCTGTTATCTCATATGTCTAGTTTTATATTTTAATCTTGTTATTGTTATTAAGCATATGTTAATAATCATTAGTCATTATGTAAAACATAGTCTTTAATCATTATCTCCATTTCCCCTTTTCATAATGAAATCACTGCATTTAGCCTCTAATCAAATATCCATGTTTTTCATGAATGTATCAAATTCACAACCTATGATACATGATTGTCGTTATTTGAGCTGAGGGTCTTTTGAAAACAATATCTTTACTTCCATTATGTTGGTATAAGGTTGTGTACACTTCTAGTTCCTTTCTCGAACCTTACTTACTTGTGGGAACACATTGTTGATACAGTATAGATTAATTAAAATTTTGTAAAAAGTGGTTTTATTTTTGTCTTTAAGAGGTGTTTGACCTATTCATAGTACATGTGGTTATAGGGATTATGATTGTTTATTACTTGTGACAGAAAGTCGAAAACATTAAAAAGAAACGGCGATTATTTAATACTACTATATGTATAGTATCATAGAGGTGAGTTTAGAGTGTGGTGTACTGTTTTCTAGTCAACAAAACATAATTGGGGTAGTTGGAGTAACATAGATGAAGAGGCATTTAAGAATATAAAGCAAATAATCAAACAAATTAACAACATTGAAGTAAGGCTATACAGTCAATTTCACCATGTTGATTCCTTAAATTATTCAAAAGTGAAGAAAATCACTACTAAAAAATCACTATTTTTCTATTGAAAAATGACCGGTGACTATTTCCACCGTTTTTTCAATTGAATTGGCATTTCATTTATGTGAGAGTTTGTTTCTCGCTATGCATTTTCCTAGTGAACTGATTCAGTAGAAAATGAGTTAAAAGGCCATGATTATTGGTCTATGTATGTGTTAAGAGTAATGTGGCTGTGTATATTACTTAAGTTGAAAATGTATATAAGTCAAAGAAAGTGGTAAAGGAAAAGTGATAAAGAAGAGGTATTACTAATATTATTGTTGGATAAGTGTGTCTTATCATTCTATACACAGGCTGTGTCCTATTTATAGCTATTGACTGCTCTAGGCCTTAGCCATTTTCTCCTACTCACTATCACAAATTAGCTGTCGTGATTTTAAAAAATAATTATATCAAATTATTTGTTAGTTTTAGAAATTAAACATAGAATTAATTGTTATTTTTTCATTTTATTCTTAATAAAAATGGTTCTTGAGGACTACAAAAAAAAGTAAATATTTAATTAAGAGACTGCCTCTAGTTCATATTAAGTGAATTGTTAAGAATTTTTCCATAGTTCAAAATAAGTGAACTATTCTAAGTTAGAGAAATTTTGTGACTTTTCTATATTTACCCTTCATTTAATGAGATTCTTAACTACTGCACATTTTTTAGTATAATATATAGTTTAAGGATAATCATAAGAATAATAGTATGTCTTTAAATATTTTTCCGAAGGAATATCTCATACCCAAATAATTCACTTAATATTTACTAGCTAGAGTATATCAAAAGACATAATGAGAGAAAAACAATCAAATTTAATTTACAGGAAAATTATGTGCTTAAGCAAACTTGTACTACTTAATTAGTCATCATAGCTATAGTTTGCTACCTGTATCGAAGAGAGAAGCTGAGTCGGGATGAGGGAATTGTTTCTATGCTTTTCTCAGATACCACTCGCGACTAACATTAACCATTAATTGTGTTCTAACTTCGAGTTTGTATAATTAGCCACGTTTGTATAATTCACCACATTTGTATAATTCGCAACTAACAATTCTTCGTTTGATTTGTATTTGTATATGACGATGATTTCCTTTGGTTTTTTTACTTTTATCACCATATACTTTCAATCTTTTTGTGTATAAATTTTTAAAGTTTGTATAAACTTGTAGTTTTTAGATTTTGTATAATATAATTTATATAATGTAATTTGTATAACTGTTTAAAGTTCATATGTTTATATTTGTATTAATTTGTTATTTCGAGTTTTATCATATTTGTATAAATTCCAGACTTTATATTACTCAATTATACAAAAACACACTAATTATATAAACGTACCAGCGAATTATACAAATTATTGTCCTCTCTCGCTCGCCTATCTCTCCTCCTCTCCCAATCTCGCTCGCCTCTCTCTATCTCGCTCGCCAGATATACAAATACATATGTATACCAATTACATATTTACAATTATCTAACCGATATACATATACAATTCACCTCTCTCCCTCTCTCGCTCACCACTCTCCTCCTTATAACATGTAGCTACAAATCGTAATTAGCAAACTATAACTATGGAGCGTGATTAAGCTATTTTTGAGTGGCTATATGCGAAAGTTCCTCTTAATTTACTCCTCCTATTTCATTTAATTTGTAATCATGGGTTGAACTAATGAGTCATATACAAGCCCATATCCTATGCTAATTCTTTGGGCTTAGAAAATACTCCATGAAGGCTAAAGTCCATCTTATAAGCTTAAAAATCTACTTTAGCTACCAGTAGTGACCAACTTAATTTTAATTGCCAAAATTAATTTTCCTTTGACGTTTGACAGTATTATAGATTAGTTGCCAACAAACCAACAAAAAAATAAATCTTGTGTGTCAATTTTTCTAAATAGGAATATCTCAGTATAGCAAACAAATTAAAATTCCTATCTACTGAAGCACTAGTTTAGGGAAGCAAATGAAGTTGTCAACAAGTTAGCTTCCTTAAGTCACTCCCAAAGTTAGTCTCCATAAATAAATTATGTACACCTTTGAGCCATCTACAAGAATCAATTCTTGGGATTCACGCCAAAAAATCCTATATTGGGGTAAAGTGCTCCCTAACAAAGGTGACTTCGTACCCAGGAAAACTCAAACTTGAGACCTCTGATTAAGGAACCTGAAGAATGAATTCTATTCATACACTACTTATAGGTTTATTGTTTTTGGGAGATATTCCACCTCTATTAGTACAAGATGGACCTCATTTAATGTTGTGTATATGCCAAGACACATGTAATCACTCTTTATCTTCTTCTCTTTTTTTGGTTGTGATTGTATTTAGGCCGAATAAATTGATAACTTCTTAAGAAAAATAATTTAGACATTTTAATCGAACACTTAAACATATGATAAAATATTGTTATTAAACACTTTTAAATTTTGGAAAAACTTATATGTCTGTTCTCAACTGTCCATAATGTAGATAATAGCAAAAAAAAAATCACCCCTTTGATTATACACATCAAGGTCAATTGAACATGGCCCAGCTAGTATGCTTTCAGTTCACGATTTTCCAGCTCTTAACTTCATTTCAACAAATTAACCCCAAAAAGTTAAACAACTTTTTGGGTTCTATCACACTTATATATTTTCATAATCCCTTTCTACCAAAAAATATTGAACAATTGACAACGAAATTCGTAACTAATTTCAATTTATTTTTTTTGGTATTCGAGTAGCATCGTGATTTTCTTGTATATGGATGCTTCTCTCTATAGGATTTTTTTCGAACGATATATACCATCACATATTTTTGAATTGTTTTATGGTACATTTGTTCTGTTTTTGGTTTAATTGTTAGTCATTGAGGATGGGGAATAAGCCTTATAATTTGAATTTTCGAAAATGTAGATTAGTAAGGATTATGAGTTCATTTCAACTTGTGCTAGGGGGGCTTGTTATATTTGTAAGTCTTTCGACTTTATTTAGCTTCTATTCTGTTGGATTTTTCATGCATAATGAAGATATATGTCGCCATTTCTATGGCGTGTATGATGATTTTGACATTAGATCATTATCTGCTCGTGTTGATGAAGTTCTTAATAAGATGGAAACTCTACAAGACAAGCTAGAATTGATCGTAAAGCAGATGGACAAAGCTAAAGTTGACGAGTTGTCTAGTAGCAACATTTCGAGATTGGAGTACAAGAGATTGTTAGAAGAAGATGTGATTAGGCCTCTGTCTTCCGCGCAAAGTGCCCTTAGGCAAATTAGGTTGCCAAGAGTTGAAGGAAGTGGAAGTGTTAACGAAGATCCTTTGATTAATACGTTTGTGATTGAGGAGATCAGGAAGTATATAACACCTAAGGTGAATAGAAATGGAAATGTTAATGTCTATGGTACACCGATGATTTATAACACGATAGGTCATGCGTGTGTTTTGATGAAGAAAGAGTTGGAAGAGTATATGGATTACGAAATTGGATCATATTGTAAAGATGATTGGAATTTGGCTCAAAAGCTAATGTTAAATGGTTGTGATCCTTTGCCTAGGAGGAGATGTTTGGCGAGGGCGTCTAAGCTTTATAAGAAGCCTTACCCTATTGACAAGTCCCTTTGGACAATCCCAGATGGTAGAAATATTCGATGGAGCAATTACAAGTGCAGGAATTTCGAGTGTTTATTGAGAAAGAACTCCAAAAAAGGGTTTGAAATGGACAAGGAAAAGGTAAAATGGGTAACAAACTCCTCTGTTCCTGTGGATTTCTTGATCAAAGATGTTTTGGGAATTAAGGCAGGGGAGATCAGAATTGGGCTTGATTATGGCGTTGGCACGGGGACTTTTGCTGCAAGAATGAGAGAACATAATGTGACAATCATCTCAACTGCCATGAATCTCGAGGCTCCATTCAGCGAGACAATAGCACTAAGGGGTCTAGTGCCATTATACGTGACATTGAACCAACGTCTACCTTTTTTTGATAACACGATGGATTTGATCCATACGATAGGACTAATGGATGGTTGGATTGATCTTCAGCTATTGGATTTCATCCTTTTTGATTGGGATCGCGTTTTAAGACCAGGAGGATTGTTATGGATCGATCGATTCTTTTGTAATAGGAGGGATATTGATGACTTCATGTACATGTTCTTGCAATTCAGATACAAAAAACATAAGTGGGCTATTTCTCCCAAGTCTAAGGATGAAGTTTATCTCTCTGCATTGTTGGAGAAACCTCAAAGATCTTGATGATTATTAGTAAATTATAAGCATTTACATCCATCTTTTATTGTGTAAACTCTGAAGGTTTTTTTATGTTCAAATTAATTACTTCGGTCTCCATGCTGGGAAAATGCATAATTCACATATGTTCAACTCTGAAGTCTAGTATAAAATGTTTAAGACTTATGAACTGTGATCCTCTATTGTGAATTGTGATGGCGTTTGATTAATACAGGGATAAATTATGCATTATACTAATAGAAACTCACGGTAATTCGCAATCGCTACGCATCAAATAAATTTGCTCTTCTTTGTAACCCACACCGGCAAAATATGCAAATCTGATGTAACAAGCTCAATTAATTACTCCCCTGTCCCAATTTATGTGACTTACTTTCCTTTTTAGTCAGTTCCAAAAAGAATTATACATTTATATATGGTCAAACACATATGCAGACTCTTAAACTTATTCCTAAATTTCATTTTGACACTCCAACGCAATCTTGTTCCATTTTAACCCTTCAACTCCAATTTTTATGTTTCATTTTGGCACTTCTAAGTGATTTGGCAGAGAGTGTGCATCACACACTCTCTAAGAGAGTGAAAGACAAAAATAATAATAAAAGATTACCCTTCAATTCTATTTCTTTTATGTACCATTTAACACAAAATACTAGTTTTATGATTTCTTTATTTCTATATATGTTATTCAACTGCAATTTTGCACTTTAAAAATCGATGATAATCTGTTAATTATTGTAAAAAATTAAAATTGACGGATTATCATTTTTTTTTTTATAAAAAAAGTAACAATTTCTTTTTAAGAGTTTTCCTATATTTTTGCGTGAAAAATAACTGATGAAAGTGCGTCGATTTTCTTTCTTAAAAAATCAATGACAACCCAACGAAGTTTATCGAGTTTCAACATTTTTTTGTAGTGTTATTAATTAGCAATGAACATGAGTTTTTTCTTACTCGTATTTAGTTGAATGAAAAATTAGAAAGTTGATATTTGAGTTAGTCCAAGTAGACTAGATATGAAAAAAAAATATATGTGATGTTATTTAGATTAACTAATTGTTTTTTTAAAAAAAACCAACACACTTTCACCGATTATTTTTTCACACAATAATGTACAGAAACTCTAAAAAAAATATATTTAAAAAAAAATGATGTTCATCAATTATTTTTTAACACAATAATGGCATGTGAAGTACACACATCCACTTTGTTGATTCTTTGGAAAGAAGTGCCAGAATGGAACATAAAAATTGGAGTTGAAGGGTTAAAATGGAACAAAGTTGAGTTGGAGTTCCAAAATGAAATTTAGGGATAAGTTTAAGGGTCTGCATATGTGTTTGACATTTATATATTAAGTAACAATTTAACTATAAAATGTTTATTTTACCTTTAATGAAATGATTTACAGTCACACAAATTTCTATCATTCATTTTGGACCACAAATTTTAAAAGTCTTCGTTTTTTTCTTAAACTCCGTGTCAAATCAAACTACCTCACATAAAATGGAACGAAAGGAGTATAAAATATCACATGATGCACGGTGCACCTTATTGGGTAGCATTGAACAAGACAAAACTAAAT
>JAJOOF010012963.1:0-11978 GCA_029582545.1 Solanum lignicaule | reverse complement strand
TTCTTAATCTTAACGAAATGAAATAATTAACTTAATAAACTAATGATTCAAAAATATAAACTATTATACAACTAGACTACTTTTAATAGAATATTTAAAATAAAATCTTTTCAAGATGATTTTCAAATATTTATAAAATATACTAATTATAGATATATAAAATTATATGAAATATATATTATTTATAAATTATGAAAATCGACCAAAATCACTTAAGATGACTTTGCAAAGTATTTGAATTTTATAAAACTAATTATTCTAAATCGTTTGGAAATTAAGAAGCTCGTGAATTAATTCCTATCGGGGAGGGTCAAAATTGGGTGTCAACAACTGTCCCTTATTTTACTTGGATTAATGCAAGGAATTCGAGGAAAATGAAATTGACTAATCCAATTTTGACCGACCATATCTTCATCTTTTGGAAAAGGGATTTGGTACGGACTTTAGGAATTATGGCCGAACCCCAAAAATGGGTTTCCTACATATCTCAGGCTATATGAGAATTCAGGCCACTTGTAGTTCGATAAGCTTGATTTAACGCACTATTTTGAAAGAATTCAAGAGTCATCCCTATACCGAATTATGAAGGCACCAGAATGCTCGGGAATAAGATTTAAGAGCAAATGTTGAAATACAACCGAGTTTCAACATCGATTCTGCTTACATATCCCTCAACTTAGGGAATCAGGCTGCTTGTAGTTTGAATCTATCGGTTGAAAAGTAAATATATTACGCAAGATATCCTTTGGTTCTGGAGGAGTGACAAGTAAGTCAAGTATGAAGAAAAGGCTTGCAACCTTTTAGCCATGAATGTGGTGCACTTCACACCCATAATTAAGAACTTACACAGACATAATTCCCAAAACTCTTGGCGCATTATCACTCATATTGGAAAATTGCTTCCGGTGAACCCAAAATTTCTCGGATGCGAAACTGGAGCTGATAAATCTAAGAAAAACCCAATTGCCTTCTGATAGGGGTGTGGTTTGATTGTGGTGGAAGTCGCTCATCTGCTCGCGTCTTAAGAGTTTGGCACTCATCTTTGGACTATGTCCCAGTTCGCTGCTAAGAAAAAGTTTCACGTTATGCTTCATCCTTTTTGATGTCGTCCGCGTCTGTGGTTTGTTTTGGAAAATTCATCCTTTCAGATGCTCTCGACAAAGACTGAGATAAAACTCATTAGCATAAAAATGCAATTCAGATGGGAGACAATGTCTTTTACCGTATTGACACATAATTGTTCTCCTTGAACATTTGACGTCAACTTTATCGGGCTTGACGTGAAGCAAATTAAGCTTGTGTCTCATATTTGCATTATAATCTTCAATGTACTCTTATTTCGATGTCAAAGTAATAAAATAGGCTGACGTAATATGTTGATAGTTCTCTTGATGTCGTTGTTGGTGGTTCTCTTGATGTTGTTTTTGCAGAGAAAAATGATGCAGTTGGTGTTGATCTTTTTGTGATGGGTAAATCTTTTTCTTGCGAAACATGACTCTTTCTCTTGCAATGCATGACCCTTCTCCCGCGATACATGAATTTTCTCTCCCGCGATGCATGAATCTTTTCTTGTAATTCATGAATCTTCTCTTCTAGTGCATGAATCTCTTTCCCACAATACATGACTTTTTTCTCGCGATGCATGAGTTTCTTCTTTCGCAATGCATGACTTCTTTTGCCATGCATGAATCTTCTTTCGCGCTTCATGAATCTTTTTTTTTTGCGATGCATGAATCTCTTCCCGCGATGTATGATTTCTTTTCCGCGATGCATGAATCCTTCTTCTGTTATGCATGAATCTTCTCTTGCTATGCATGAATCTTTTCTCGCGATGCATGACTTCTTCTCCGCGATGCATGAATCCTTCTCTTGCTATGCATGAATCTTCTCTTGATATGCATGAAACTTGTCTTGCGATGCATAACTATCTTTTCCGCGATGCATGAATCTTTTCTCTTGCTATGCATGAATATTTTCTCGCGATGCATGGTTCTTTTGATGATGCCTCCCTGATACCGAACAAAGATGATGTTTCACCCAGCAACATAGGTGATCTTCTATGTAGTTCTTTGGGTGGCGGTATCGTCTGAATTGACAATATAATAAAAATGACCCTCGGAGTAGTGGTATCATCTCATTTGACAATACGATATAAATGACTCTCCGGGTAGTGGTATCGTCTCATTCGACAATACGATATAAATAACCTTCAGGGTAGGAATATTATCATATCTGATAACATAACGCTGATAAACGTCTTCCAGGTATCTCTAGTTGCTGGGAAATAATATTATTGCTCTCTTCGTGGTTTTCATTTGTCCCATCTCTGAACATAACTGCACGTTCATTATGGACTTCGCCTTGTTGGGAATTGAATGAAATAATGTTATTCATATTCCAAAATCTTTGATATAAGCAACATAAAATATTTTCTACATCCACAGAAAAATTGTCAATTTTGGGGAGCTCTTTGCCCTTTGACTTCTCCATATTCATTGAATGGTGGAATATGTTGATCTTGAGGCAAGCTTATAGACCTGCGTCCACAGAAAAATTGTTAGTTTTAAAAAAATGAACTGATCCGTGTCGATCCCTTCGGTTGTCTGCTCCTTGTCTTGCTATCTTCAGTTGATTTCTCCGATCTCCCGCTTCTTGATAGATAAGATAAAACATTTTTTTATGCAAATATAATTGAAACATGAAGGAAAAGTTTTTAAGGAAAATAGATTTTCAAAAGTAATGTTTGGAAAAAGTCATTGTCAAGTGTTATGTCACGTCAAGTTTAATGAACGTCATTCGGAGTTGGTGTTTTGAGATCTGCCTGATAACTTGTTGGTAAGTATTCAAAGTTGTTCCAAACTGCCGATGAACCTTATTGAAAATTTTGAGGTCATCCTCAAAAATTTCTGTCACAGTTAACTGTCTTGACTTATTATTCACGAAAATTAGAAAATAAATCAAAATACTATTAATTTGAAATTAAAATAGTATATATTAAATAATATTTTTTTAAAATATTATATTACATTTAAAAAATAATTATGAATATTAGATATTTAATTAATGGAATTATATGTAAAATAATATGTTTATTAGAAAGTAAAGAAATAATAATAAAATAATAAAATAATGAAAAAGTGAAATAGAGAGTGTAAATAGTAGTTCTCCAAATTTGAAGAACTACTATTCAACTCTCTAAATTTGAAGAATAGAGGGTGATTTGGAGGTGGGTTGGAGTACCCATTCTCTATTTTACTCTCCAAATATAGAGAATGAAGAGTAAAATAAAGGTGGGTTGGAGATGGTCTTATGGCATTCATTCCTATCTCATCATAGGTAACTTAAATTATTTTTTCTTTGAATAAATTATTGACAAATACAGGATTTAATAGCTCAAGCAAAAGTAAGTCTTAATTAAAAGAATTTCATGAAAATCAAAATAACATAGAAGTGATTATGAAAGTGAGTTTTATACTGTCCTATTTAGTGTTAAAAAACAAGTAATCAAAGTTAATTCTTCTCAAGATTCGAGCTAGCAATTAATAATAACAACAGTTGATTTCAACACAATTTTCGACTATAGTCCATATAAAATAAGAATCAGACTACCCTTTCAGCACCTAAACACATAAATAACTTCATGTATCTCAACAAACTACAATAACAAATAATGAATGCAATGCAATGCATGTATTGTGTATACATTCATTTGGACTCACAAGGTTTTTATACTGGACAGATGTGACATTTCAATCTACATAAAAACAATCATAGATTCAAGATACATACTCCCTCTCCCTCTGTCCCTAATTATTTGTCCAATTTTCCTTTTTTACTTGTCAATTTTGACAAATCAAGAAATTAAAATTTCTTTTTATCTATTATACCCTCAATTAATTACTTTGAAAAAGGTAGAACTTCTTCAAAATCTTAAATTCTTAATTCATCCACTTTATAATTAATAGGGGTAATTAAAATGGTAAATTTGCTATGTCAATTATTATTTTTTAATATGTATGTCAATTCAATAATGGACACGTAATTAAGGACAGAGGGAGTACAACTCATAGAAGTCAATCAATTCGTTGCTTCTTCATAAATACAATGGAGACGTACAATACCTATCCCAATATACACATTTCAAGTCAATACAACTCATAAAAGTCAATCAATTCATTTATTACTTTATCCTCACTTTCAACCTTCTCATGTTCATACACAAACATCATATCAACTTAATGTACAACTAAAACAACATTAAGCATCACAAGATATTATCATAATCAAACTCTAAATTACTAAAGAAGAGTAAAAACTGTAGAATCTCACGTCTAGGATTAGAAAAATAAGGATTGTATTGATGATAATAGTTGAGTTACAAACTCCTTATATAGGAGAAGAGTCTTATTCAAGCTATACCAGGAATCCTACTACAATACAAATATATTATTTACATGAGTAGTCTTATACTATAACTCAAAATACCTTATCCTAGTTGACTACACGAATCAGTAGTTTAGTTGTACATAATTTAAGATTCAGTAGTGCAGTCCTAGTATGACTCTAACTCGTCAGTTTCAGTGGACTTGTTCCTTTGACGTGTTCCATCAGGCTTAAGGTTTTCTTCAACACTTCCCCACATGCTAGTGAGTGGAGGAATTATGACTCCTAGCTTGCTGCGAAACCTAGAAAAAACCTGTTTTGTTAAGGCTTTGGTATGAATATCAGCTAGCTGATCCTTAGACCTCACAAACTGAGTAAAAAGTTATCCCCTAGCCACCTTCTCTCGAACGAAATAATAGTCCATTTCAACATGTTTGGTTCTAGCATGCATAACTGGATTAATCGTCATGTACAAGGCACTCATGTTATCACAATACAACGTAGGAACAAATCGAAGAAACACTCAAAGGTCATGAAGAAGATACATGATCTAAGTCATCTCTGCTGCAGTGGAGGCTAGTGCTCTATACTCAGCTTCAGCACTTGATCGGGCTACTGTGGTCTGTTTCTTGGAAGTCCAAGAAATACAATTTGCACCTAGATAGATGTTATAACATGTAGTTGATTTCCTAGTGGTGGTACAACCTCCCCAATCAACATCTGAGTATCCATACAACCAGTCCAAAGTGTATAGTAGTACCTTTGATATACCTGAGAATCCTTTTTACTCTTTGAATATGTTTAATGTTTGGACTTTGCATAAATTGGCTTGCTAAATTCACAGCATGAGTGATATCAGGTCTTGTGAGGGTCAAATATTGAAGGCTCCCTACTATCATTCTTTACAAGGAGGCATCTACAAGACTTCCCACAGCTTCATGCAAACCATGATTTTGAGCCAAAAGAGTGGCTACAGCCTTTGCCAAAGTCATCTCTGTCTTAGCCAGCAGCTCAGCAATATACTTGCTTTGACTTAAGTGAATTCCTCGTTCAAAATACTTAACCTCAACTACTATAAAGAAGTATAAAGGGCCAAGATCTTTCATAGCAAACTCCTTCCCAAGTTGTAGAATCAACTCTGAGACATGTGATAGATTACTTCATGTGACAATAATATCATCCACATATAACTAGAGAAATATTTTACATTTGTGAGTTTGCAAAGTAAATAAGGAAAGGTCAGCCTTACTACAAATGAAACCAAGGTGTAAGAGATGCATGCTAAACCTATCAAACCAGGTTCTTGGTGCTTGTTTTAAACTATGCAGTGCCTTTTTAAGTAGACACACATGCTGAGGATACTTGGGATCAATAAATCCAGGAAGTTGACTCATGTACACCTCATTTTGTAGGAAACTATGGAGAAAAGCATTTTTGACATCTAGTTGTCTAACTTCCCACTTTGAGCTTACACCAATGGAAAGAACCACCCTAATAGTTGTGGCTTTAACCACAGGGCTAAATGTTTCTTCAAAGTCTACCCCTTCAAGCTGCGAGAATCCCCTTGCCACAAGTTTGGCCTTGTATATATCTATTGTTCTATCAACTTTTAATTTTGTCTTGAACACCCATTTTGAGCCAACCAAATTTATACTAGGAGATTTAGGCACCAATATCCATGTCTTGTTAGTATGTAAGACATTGATTTCCTCCTGCATTGTTGCAAGCCAATGAGGTGACCTAAGTGCTTCCTTAGTAGTATTTAATTCCTTCAAAATTTCTTTGTTGTTGCAAGCAACAAGTGATAACTGATGTTTCTTCGCCTTATGTCTAGTGATCATATGATGCCCTTATGGTGTAGGAAGTACCTCAACTGGTACATCAACTAAAGTAGTTGATTGGAGTGTAGTATCGTCAAGTTGATGGTCAACTGGTACATCGACCAAAGTAGGTGCTTGGACTGGACCTGTAAGTTCAACATGTTCCCTGCCACTAGCAAATCTGAAATCTGCAGCTAGAGTTTCAGTACTACTGTATGGATCATCACTGTCAACATGTTCCTCATGATCATTGTCTGATCCTTCACCTGAGAGGTCAATAGTACTCTCATCATCAAGAAGTATAGGGGTTGTTATAATAGCATTATCACTAATAACTTGCGTACTATCAGCCTGTACTTCCCCTGAATTATCATGTGTCTGTAGTTTAGAGAAAGATTCAACAAAAGTAGCAAGGTGAGGTGAGACATCAATGTTAGTGTGAGATTGATTTGGAGACACATATGGTAATGTGTTTTCATCAAACACAACATGTCTGGATATGTAAACCCACCTTGTAGACGGATGATAGCATCTATATCATTTGTGTAAGCTGTTGTATCCTATGAACACACAAGGATAAGTCTTTGGACTGAACTTATTGCTACCCTTGATATATGAAAAATATTTACACCCAAACACCTTTAGACTGTTGTAATCAGGTTGTTCTCCATACAACTTAACAAATGGAGTCACCACCTTTAGGACTGATGAGGGTAGTCTATTAATAAGGAACACTCTTGTGAGAAAAGCCTCGACCCATAGAAACAATGGTAGGTTAGCATGGAGTAGTAGAGTTAAGCCAGTTTCCACAATATGCATATGTTTTCTTTCTGAAACACCATTTTGTTTAGGTGTGTGAGGACATGAAATATGTCTCACAATGCCACAATCTTCGAAATGCTTGATGAAGTCTGTTTTGATAAACTCACCACCTCCATCACATTGAAATATCTAAATTTCTTTAGAAAATTGTTTTTCCAATTTTACAAAGACCTCAAAGAATTCAGATTTTTTTTCAGTGGATAAATCCATGTATATCTTGTGTGATCATCTACAAAAATGACATAATATTTCATATGTTGAGAAGATTCCACAGGAGCAGGTCCCTACAAGTCACAATTAATTTTCAACAAAGGTTCTTTCTCAATTCTATTTCTCAAACCAAATGAAAGTTTACAACTCTTTCCCAACTGACAACTAGAACAAACAGTAGGCATTTTATTCCAACTATTAATATTGATGCAACTATTACTACTCAAAACTTTTAAAGACTTCAAACTAGGGTATCCTAATCTAGTATGCCACATGTTGTCTGACGTGTTCCAATCGTGTGCAGTAGTTAAAGCATAGAGATTGTTGTCTTCGAACGCATAAAGCCAATTCCTTTTATATCCATTGGCCAGTAGTGTCCTTGTCTTCTTGTCCTTTACAACAAAGTTAGTTTTATCAAATTCAAAAGTGCAACAATTATCCTTTGCAAGCTTACTAACTGAGAGTAGATTTTTATTAAACTTAGGAACTACAAGAACTTCTTTTAACTTTAGACCTAATCCGGATATGTTCCCAACATTGTTATGTCTAACTTTGATCCATTTCCAATAATGATTTTATCTGGTCCATTGTAGTGTTTAAGATCAGTTAGGATACCTGAGTTATGCGTCATATGGCTACTTGCTCCTGAGTCCACATACAAGGTGTCATCACTAGTGTTTTATAGATTAGTAGCAGCTAATGATTGTGGTAGCTCATCTGCGGCTTGGTAAAAGTAATCCCACATGTAAAAACACTTAAGAGCAGTATGGTTATTCCTACCACAAATTTGACACGCATCAGTATTGTTCCTCTCATGACTTCTACTTGAAGGACTGTTCTGAGGACTTGGTCCGTTTCTGCTGTTATAAGAACATGTTCCTTGTCCAGTAGGCTTGAAGCATCTTCCTCTGGAATTGAAGTTATTGTTTCCTCTTCTTTGAGAGTAGTTTCCTCTTCCCCTGCCCCTTTGGGCAGAGAATGTCATGTTATGATTTTGTTGTGGCACTTCTTTTTCATCCTCCCTCATATCAAAACCCTGAGAGCATTAACAAATTGATTAAGAGTAGGATATGGTGCCTTACCTAGCATGACAGTCTTGAAGGTCTTGTACTTAAGACCTAGACCTCTAGCAAAATTAATCACTTTGTTATCTTCATCTACATGCTTGTGAATGGCTGCAAGGCCATCACATATGCCTTTGAATTCCTTAATATATTCATCAATTGTTTTGGTTCCTAGCTTCATAGTACTTTGCAGTTGTTGTTTAAGCTGGAACTCCTTATCTTTAGTTGCTTGAAGATAAGCTTTTTCCAAGCATTCCCACATCTCCTTAGCAGTTGAGTATCCTACGATCAAGTACATGTTTTCTTCTGTTAAGGTGCCTAAGATCCAGCTCCTTAGCAACACATCCTTCTCCTCGCAGTCATCAATAATGTTGTTGTCTTCTGCACCCTTCTCGCCTGCTACAACTTTCTCAGTAGTCCGTTTAGTGGAACAGGTACCTTTAGTTGGTTTTGTGATGAGGTAGGTTAATCTCATCACTTGAATCAACTGAGACATTTGTGTCCTCCATATAAGATAGTTCGTTGGCTTAACTTTAATGAAGCAGGACGAAATAAGATGATGAAGTGAGGAGGTCGAAAGAGTGTTGGTAGAAGGGGCCATTGCAATTTGATATTGTGGTTGTTTTGGTTTTGATCTAATACGTTAAAGAGCGGAAAAACTTCAATGCTCTGATACCATGTAGAAATCTCACGTCTAGGATTAGAGAAATCAAGGATTGTATTGATGATAATAATGTTGAGTTACAAACTCCTTATATAGGAGAAGAGCTGTATTCTAGTTATACTAGGAATCCTACTACAACACAAATATATTATTTACATGAGTAGTCTTATACTATAGCTCAAAATACCTTATCCTAGTTGACTACATGAATCAGTAGTTTAGTTGTACATAATTTAGGATTCAAAAGTTTAGTCCTAGTATGACTCTAACTTGTCAGCCAACTTCAGTGGACCTGTTCCTTTGACGTGTTCCATCAGGCTTCAGGCTTCCTTCAACAAAATTAGGATTAACCAGCTCGTACATGAATCAAATAAGCCACACTTCTTTAAAGCATGCATACAAGCCATGGAATCATTCCAAGCAACTAAAATAGTCAAATAACGTATAATCATGATATCAGTATCTACATAAATGCTCATCATCTCATATTAATATGTCAACTTTCCTTTTTAAAAATTATTTATATAAAGTAGATAATTATAAAACTCATTGCTAAGTCTATGTAGCCACAAATTATCCAAAAAAATTGTTAGCTACAAGTAATTTATTGACGAAATTTATAGGTAATTCTAGCTTTTAGCTCCTTTTTGTTTATGTAACTTATTCAATCCCTTTATATCCCAAGTAGTTATTTTCGTATTGGAATGAATAGAGAAGAAGATCCTTGTTCAAACATACTTATATTTGGGTCGCTAAGAAAGGATAAATGGAACTAGTAATGAATTTTGTCGCAATTCATTGTTAAATTGCTCGTAGCTAATAAAATTTGTGACGAATTTTATAATTTTTGGGTCGTTAATTTATATTTTTTTAATAATATATCTTGAACCTTGATTTGGGAAGGTAGTCTCCCTATGATATCCTCAATAAGAATCTAGCAAAGGATAAACAACCAACTTGTGTGGTACACTTATCAACATACATTAAGTTGAGAATAACTGTGAAGAAATTTCCAAAATTTGAATCAAAAGTGTCTAACATGAACACTTTATTACGAGTTGAGGTATTCAATTGAAACAAATTAATTTGAGTGTCTAAATGAGATATCTTGATAAGCTTAAGGAGTTGGTTATGTAGTATTAAAAACAGGTGCAAAGAAGAAAAGTGATACTCTATTTCAATTTAGGTGAGATATAATTTGATCACTTGATAAAGAGTTTAAGAAATAAAAAAGACTTTTGAAATTTGTCATGTAAAATAAATATGTTTATGTAGCTACAATTTACAAATCATTTTATTAAAATTAAAATAGACAATTATTACTAAATATAAAATGTGTTATTTTTTTAGAGACTGACTAAAAAAATGTATTTACTAAAAAGTCCTTATGGTTTTGAGATTTCCCAGAAGCACCTAATGCTATTCCAATTATTATGATAGAGTGCACTATTATTCCCACTCCCACAAATTAATGTTACACAAACAAAATAAAGCGTACGTACGTGATAGTGATCAATCATCTTTTTTATTTTCTTTGAGAATAAGGAAAAGTAGTATGCTATTATCATATTACTGAAGATTGTAAAGAAACTATGCTTTCAAAAATCATCTTTTTTTTAATACTCCCTACGCTACAATTTGATTGTTCTATTTTAATTTACTACTGAGTTTAAGAAAATAAATAAATTTTTTGAATGTAGTAATGTCAAACTAAAGATATGTGTTGTAATGTACTAAAAATATTTAATCTTGTTGTTTTAAATATGTCATGTAGAAAGTTAGAATTAAAAAGTTGTCAAAAAAAAGAGACATTCTTTTTTTAGATAGACTAAAAAGGAAAATAGGACAAACAAATTGAAACATATGAGTATATAATTTGGTTAATATACTAATTAGAGAATGTAAGAAAATCATACAGGATTAAATAGAGGAAAAGAAAAAGGCAATATCTTAGATTGTTCAAGAATTATTATTAATTCGAATAGAAAACAATTAAAATAAAGGGAAAAAGCTCAAATATGCCATCGAACTTTTAGAAAAGACTTATTTATGTCATCCGTTAAAGTTTGGCTCATCTATGGCATTACCGTTTAAGAAAAGACTCATTCATGCCATTATTTTTTAACGGTGGTTTTGCAAAACCATTTTTTACACGTGTCCAATTATAATTCGGCCACGTCATTATTATTTTTTAAATAAAAAAATCAAAATTGTGAACAAATATTGAATTAAAAGGGCAAATTACAGAAATCACATACCTTTAAGGCAAAATTACAATTTATCCCTTAAAAGTTTATAATTACAGAAATCCCTCAAACGGATACAATAATATAAGCGCTGATACATTAATCTGATGCGCGAGATACATTAATCGTTAAGTAAAATACATTATATTTTATACATGATATATTAATCTGATGCGCGATATAAGCGCTGATACACTAATCTGATGCGCAAAAATGAGGGATTTTGGAAATTTATAAAACTTATAGAGAATAATGGTAATAAGTAAACTAAAATGTGAATTTCTGTAATTTTTCCTTAAAAAAAAAAATCCAGCCAAGTAAAGGCCCACCCAAATTTTAAAAAAGTCACTATAACCCATCAATAACCCATCCTTTCATTCTTCTTTACCGAGCTTCTCCAAGTTTCAGGCAGTTCAGATGGAGAGAAAGAACAAAAAGTTGAAGTAGTCTCTATTCTAGAAGGATTTCCGACAAGACTCTACCAAGTGAACTCTGAAGTATTTTCCATCCTGTATCTTCTGGTTTCAGAAAGCTTCATAGAGGGAATTTTAATTAAAAGTAAATGAAAGGATCGGGTTACTAATGAGTTATAAGGATTTTTTAAAATTTGGGTGGGTCTTTACTTGGTGGGTTATTTTAATTCAATTTTTGTTCACAATTTTGATTTTTTTAATTAAAAAAATAATAATGACGTCATCGAATTATAATTGGACATGTGTAAAAAATGGTTTTGCAAAACCACTGTTAAAAAATAATGGCATGAATGAGC